>DWGR01000372.1:0-23858 GCA_018247715.1 Heliconius burneyi | reverse complement strand
CCCTAAATTAAATTGAGGACCTAACTCCATTCGTCCTCTGTCCTTAAAAAAAACATACCCGGCAATTAGCTTTGCTCGTGGCGACTAAGATAATATAAATTTATGAATATGAAAACTAAAAGTTATGAGGACGTTTGTTAATTGAAGATTTTTAGAAAAACAAAAAAGATAGATAAGAAAAGATATTTTTTTTTATGAATTTACTTTTGTTAGTATTAACGACAATTGATCTAATATCAATCTTACAAGCTTTTTTTACATTGTAAGTTCGAGGACGGAGCTTAACACCGTATTTTATTTACGTAAGCAAATGATTAGGATCGAACCCACCATCACACAACGGCTGCAGCTTACCTATGAAGTAGACACACATATTTAATATATTTTACATGATCATTATAGAATTAATAAAAAAACAATCAAATTGCTCTTGCTTTTGATAAAAACAACACAAAATGTCTCTGTCTTAAAATTAATAGCCACTTTCTATCATCGTGACATCTACACGAAGGCCCTAATTTTGGGTCCCAAATGGGCGTTTCTAAGCAATTTTCATGAAATATCGATTCTAAAAATTAATTGAATTTGAACTTTATACTACTGCAGTAAAATCGATATTATAAGTGATATATGGTAAATGAGTGTTGTTAAAATATATATTTTACCTAGCCATGACTTGTGTGATGGGCGGACGTTAGAGCGATTGTTTTTAATAACAAATTTATAATTTAGAAAACCGTCTTCTGTCTAAATTGTATTAGCTTTAGATCTTGTTTTATAATAGTTTTTATTATAAGATTTAATAAAGGGTGTTCCTTTTTTCGATTTATTTAATACATATCATATGTATCTATACACTAACTTAAATTTTAATGATATATTTCACACCAATTTAATGAGATTGATTCACTAGACTGAAGAAACTATTGAAACTATTGACGATAAAATTTAAAAATCATTTAAAATGTGTCAACGACAGTCGTGGCGCTGGAGTATAAGTATGCGGTTGTAATGACGGCTGTGGATTCGAGTCCCACTTTAGGGAACGAAATTTTTTCAATTTTTCTCTAGTAACGGCGGAAAGCGCGACTTTGAGTTCCGCCACATAATGGGTCGAATTTGATGGAGAGTGGAGAAAGGAAGGGTTTATAAGGGAATGGAGTGAATAAAAAAATGTGATACACAAAGCGAACAAATGGAAATGTAACCATAAATAAATATCTCACTTCCTCGAGTGGGGATCGAACCCACAACCGTCACGTTACAGTCACACCATTGTGCCGCTGCGCCACGACGGCCTCAACCAACTACCTATAATACTTTATTACTATTAATCAAGCAAAAAATTATAGCAGTTACATTGATGTAAAGCGTAATTGTGTAAGCATGCAAATGATACAACAGACTGTCGTGTGACAAGATTACTGTTAAATGATCGACAGACACGAGCTTATTAGAAGAATTACATATAATTACTATTAAGAAATTATCTACAATCAAAAGATGCTAAAATATAAAAAAATTAGTATACCTAGGTTGGTTCTTCTATTTTCGATATCTTTTTTCCAAAAGTATAAATAGATTCTTCTTAAATGAGAACATTTACTTACAATAGATAGGTATTATATTAATGTCTTAGATATAACGATAAACGGGTATGGGTATGTTATTAAATCAACTTAAAATAATATTTATATTATTCTAAAATAAAATTCAAAATAATCAGCTTCACGCAGTATCCCGCACACAGAAGGATAGGCAGAGGGAACCTAGTGTTAAAGACACTCCGTTCTCTAATTTCTGCAAAATTCTGGAATCATTGCGTGTTCAGTGGTAGAAATCAACGCCGCTTCGCCTCTTCACCAGAGCGAAAATAGAAGTATAAACGTAAATGAATATTTCACTTCTATGAGTGGGCATCGAGCATACAACCATCGCCATCTTTAGCTTTGTATAAGTCCAATTCTTTTTTACAATCCTTTATAAATAATTTCTAGATAGTTTTACACTCTCCACCACATCTTACACAAACAAGAAATGACAACACGTCCTATTTAAAGCGCACTCTAAAAAAGTAACTACCAACAAACTAGAAAAGCTAAGCCCAATATCGATCGGCAACAAGACGACGCCAAGTGAAATCCTATAGGAAAGCCATAAAGTCAGCTATAGGAGTAAAGCTATATATCCAGTCGAATTAAATGGCCGTAAATCCGTCGAGTCGGGCTTTCAGTCGGCTTTATTTAGCGCGGAAGCTGCGGTGACCTACTTTGATCATATCCACTGGTTTTAGAATTACACGTGAAATTACAGCGAATGTCTGTCTATAGGTGGAACGGTGAGTGATGGCTGGACGGAGAGTGTAGTGGCTTATTATTCTGTTTTTATTGTTTGTTAGGTAATAAATACCACTTTAAAAATGATAAAAACAAAATATAGTTTTTATAATATCTTACTAAGAATGTTAGAATGAATGAATGAAAATATAAAATAAATATGTATGAACAAACAATGTAATTATTTATATCTGAACTTAGATAGATCAATTAGCTGTTAACTGACATTAAATCTACAACAAGTTTCACTTATTCCTCCTAGCTAGTAGTTAGTGTTTCTTTAACAGAAAAACACTACGTAATTTCCAGGTACCCATTAGGTACCATCACATATTATGTATACGTAAATATTTGAAACATTCAAACGACCATATTAAGGCTTAAAATTCACTTGTGACTCCTGCCGACTAATTAGTATTTTCTTTAACGGAAAAACACTACGAAACTTCCAGATACCCATTAGGTACATCCACATATTATGAATACGTAAATATTTGAAACATTCAAACGACTCCATTAAGACAAGATTCACTTGTGACTCCTGACGAGTAATTTGTTTTTCTTTGACGGAAAAACACTACAAAACTTCCAGATACCCATTAGGTACCTCCACATATTATGAATACGTAAATATTTGAAACATTTAAACGACTCCATTAAGACATAAGATTCACTTGTGACTCCTCGCTAGTAATTAGTTTTTCTTTGACGGAACAACACTACGTATTTTCCAGGTACCCATTAGGTACCTAGACATTATGTACACGTAAAATTAAACTCTAACGACTACATTAAGACATAAAACACGCATTGAATTCCATTGAAATTGGTCAGAGATTCTATAAAACACGCACTCGACCACCGTTCGATCTATTTCGGTAAAAATAAATAAATATGCCCGCGGCCGCACCGTCGAGTACACGGAGCTAGAGATGTTAGATTAGCTATTTTTTTTTATTAATATTAATTAGGTATGTTATTGGTAATTATTTTTAGTTTTCTACAAAAAAAAAGTAAAAAAACTTAACTTCACGCTTTATCCCTAGGTAGTCTGAGAGATCGGAGCGCCAAATGCCAAGCCCTTACCGGCGTCAATATGCCTTTCCACATCCATCTCGTATCTTCCATCTCTGCTGAATATACTTCCCAAGTATACTACATCATTCACTTGTTGTGCGGCGTTGGGGACCGCCACCCAATACGCCATGTCCGGAACGGCGAGAGGTGGAGCACGGAGCTACAAATTATTTAAAAAAAAAACAAAAGAATGAAAACCATCGTGAATCGGTTAAATAATAAATAGGATAATTTTTTATATCAATCTATAAACATTAACAGGAGGGTTTTAAACAACACAGAATACGTACTTCTAATTCGAAGGAAAAAATTTACCTAACTGAGAAAGAAAAAAATAAAAGAAAGTCTTGGCACTAAATTCTCCCTGCTTGCGGCAGAGTATATGAGGGATAGAGCGTGAAGCTAAAGAATACTCGATAAAACTTATTAATATCTTATTCTAAATCTAAATGCACAACAAATAGATTTAACCTTACGTATTATACTACTGAGCTTAGTACTAAGACACCCACTTTCCGCCGAATTCCAGGAAAATTGCGACGGTTATTTGTTCGATTCCTACTCGAATGAATGACATATTAGTATTTAATAGTTTCATTTCTTCGCTGTGATGACAAAGTAAGACGCGGCGTTAAGTTTCGCCATTTAACACGCATTGCCTCGAAGAATTCGGCGGAAAGCGGGGAACGGAGTATCTCAACAGTTCCCTCTGCCTACCCTGCGTGATATAGCAAAAAAAATACAAATATACTCTCTTCCAGCATCTCTATCAATAAATTTGTACGACAAGTTGTCTAGTGTGTTGTCAAGTGCCTCTATATATGCACTTGATAACAACCTATTAGGCCATAGAGGTTTCACGTCCGGTAAGTGTTTTACATTAAAAGCTTAGTTGACGATGGTTATGATTTGGTTTATTGTAGATGATGGACTTCCGCTCGTTCAGATTTATAGTTTTTTTTTTATTTTCACTCATTTCCTGTATTTGAGAGCGGCGTTGAGTTGCGCCAATGCTCTCAATACTTGATGTACCTATTTTCTACACAGCTTTATGAAGGATATCTACAACGTGAAAGGAAAAAAGTCGAGTAATAGCAAAAATCTATATCTAGGTAATATTATTCTTTATTTTCAGCATTTTAAATGACGGAACTAAACGCTGCTTGTTAATATTATTTTTAAAAAATATATCACACAAATAACAGTTTTTCGAATAGTTCAAAGAAGAAATTTCTTATAAACATGTCTAAAATGTGTCACTCTTACAAAGCTTCGGTGTTAATCTTCGAGGAATTTCAAATATCTATTTATATTTCAAACAATAAATAGGGTTTCATTATTATAGTGAAGTCATTATAAGTTTCAAGTGAAATGTTATGGTTATATTGTCTTTATTTACTTTTTTTCTTTCACGCTGTATCCCGCACATAGCAGAGAGAGTCTAGTGTTAAGACAATCTATTTTCCATTTTCCGCTGAATTCTGGAGACGTTGCGTGTTGCGTGACACTCGACCGAAGATATCGATACGTTCTCGAAAGGAAATTGAATCCACAACTTGTCTTGAATACAATCACACGCTCGGGCCCCTGTGCCTTTAAAATTGAGATACCAGAAAAAACTGTGAGTAGGTAAGTAGGTACTTTCACTACCTACCTTCATTAAACTACCTACCGACTTACACTATTTGGATGTTAATTATAAAGTTTTATATAGGTAGGCGCTTATCCTGGGGCAGCGTCTGACAAAGCGCGGCTTTAAGTTACACAATGTCTTAAATTCGATTGAAAATTGTTAAACTGAAGCGCTGAAAAGATTCATATCTATCTTCCAGTTTCATATGCCAAGTGATCTAGACTTAATCAGTATTAAAATTCAAAACATTAAAAAATAAATGAAATTTTCCAAAGCAATTAAGACAAACGGACACACCCGCTAATTTATTTACACGTTTCGTCATTAGTATGTCTCATTATAGCGGTAACGGCGGACAGTCCCGGCGTTAAGCATTAAATTATAATAAGCAAGGTTCCAATAATCGACAGAGCAGCCTCAGTGACGCCCATCGAGTTGTGTGGGTAGAGTGACTTAAGTTTTTGTATATTAGAGATATTGGTATTAAATTGGTATCTACTTCTTCTAACATTTTAAAAGTGTTATTTCACACTAAGGAAAGAATATTTTTTATATATTTTATATTTTAGTTAGAATAAAGAAATAAAAAAAAATGTACTGCTGGAATATTTTTTCTTTTACTCTTATATGTCTATCTAATTAAATATATGTTTCATAGCACATTATATTAAATGTTCAAAATTGGTTACTTTTATCAAAAAGTGTACCTAAGTACCTAAATGACAGTGTTATCAAAGGATTTCTTATTATTTTTCCATTTTCTGAAGAATTTATATTCTTTAACTTAGAAAACGTCACTCCTCTAAGACAAAACCTGTACCTACCCAGTCCAATCATTACAATCTCATTGCAATTACAAAGTCATTAACAACCTAAACTTCACAATCATTATATTTCATTAAAATAATGATATTCAATGCGGACAAAAATACATCATGGCCACAACATCTAAACGTGGGAACCCTATGCGTAAGCTAAGCCAGACCGCGGGCGGGGCCAGTATCGCTTTGTTTTTCTAATCGTTTCCGGGCCTCTCGAAACTTATGATTTTCTTATTGTTATTAATAAACATCCTTTCATTTTGTTTAGATACTACTTCATATGCAGTAATTATTAATAATTGTCTTATTCAAAATTATACTCAAATTAATAATCCTCAACGACGACGACGCAGGAAACACTGCGTCGTCGTCGTTGATGAAAGTGGACGGGACGAAAGAGGTATGTAGAGACCGTAGTGTTTGGCGCTCCGTTCTCTCTAACAACCCCGCTAGGGATAAAGCGTGAAGCTACGCTAAGTTTAATTTAGAGTTCCCTGTGTCCCGGCTAGAGGCGTAGGTACAGTAAGGGTGTAGTTTTTTTTTCTTATAAAATTAAATTTCCTCTGTCTCAGGGTAGACAGATGAAATTTTGATTTAATCACTTTTGATTTAAGTTCTCCACTTTCCGGCTATTTTTTCGAGACATTGCTTGTAAAGTGGCGGATCTTTAATCTTGATGCCAGACATGCCTTGATGACAATATTAATAAATAATAATTTCCTCGAACGGGAATTGAACCCATAACAGTCGAATCACACCCGTGTGCCCCCTGCGCCTTGGCACAGCTTCAATTTATAATATTCATAGGATATAAGTTATAACTAAATATCTTTACCTTTAATTTAAGCCACGTGATCTCCAATTATCCTTCTCATGCAAAATGAAGCGCAGCGAGCTCCAACCGTCGAATAACCACCCACAATCTAAATTAACCGTTTCAGACGGACGTCCGCGTCAAAGTGTCACGCTGTCGCGCTGTCACGCTAAAAGCAAGCTTTCACCGGTGTTGGGTGACCAGATTGTGCTTTTTTATATGGAAATGGGTTTCTTTTTAAGAATTTGAATGTCGACTCCTGTAAGTAATTATGTGGACATGCTTTTTATGAATGGATCAGCTTTAAGAAGAGTATTCTAAAACAATCTACGAAATTCATGCTCATAAGAATTCAACGGAAAGTCGGGATGGGGGTGTCTTACTCCCTTAATGGGCAATGGAGAGTCTTAAATCTAGATTTCGAGGTTCCCTGTGCATACCCTGCTATACGTCTGACAGAGTGAATATAAAAAAAAAGTAACTTTAACCGTTAAATCAAAAGTTGGGTCTCCGCTCAGGACTGACTTTCATGAGATCAATAAATTTGTTTTTCTCATATCAGAGACAAATGTTATATCCACACATATATAAGGAAGAGCTTACGTCAATTCTACCCATATATTGGCCATACCTAATTCTACATATCTAACTTTTAATGTAAAGTGGCAAATAAAAATATACTTACATAATGTACAGCGGCTAAACTATAACATATTAACCAAAACTCTAACTAGAAAACTAATTAAGGGTGTTCTAAAAAAATAAATAACAAAATTAATCATATTTTCTCACAATCAGTCATCTCGTAGGGACTGAGGGAGAGGTTGAATGAAATACAAAGGTTGCGCCGGCGCCCGCGTCCCGCTGGCGAGCGGCAACGCCCTCGCCCGCTGGCTAGCTGGACACGACACGACGCGTATACAGGCTGTAGAATGTAAATTTTATTGGGAAAATAAGAGAATTAGTTTTTGGATATTTTGTTGAGTTATCCTTGTCTGTTTTGAAATTGAGACGACGACGACAGGAGAAAAATTTTAAAATGGTTAGATATTGAACAAAAACAAAAAAAGAATGAATTATTTTATGTTTACATATGTAAAAGAAGATTATTTAATATCTAAAAGTAGTTTATTTCAGGGTAGTTTAAAATCATCATCATTAAAATTTTATAGAAAAAAAATATTTAAAAAAAATACTGTCATATTGCTACACACTCTCTAAGGTAACATATACGAAAATATAAGAAAATAAAAACATAAATTTCCCAAACCAAACACCCTATATACAAGATTATGAATAGCACGCAATCTATAATCTCATATTTTGCCTCAGCATTTGCGTTTTTGTCGTTGATGAAGAAATTCCATTGTCCAGGATTCGATTAGTTACGGGTGACACCGAGACATCGGATAAACGATTCACGTTACATCGATACACTAAATCGATTACGTTTTTAGTGGGTGTCGGCGCCTTTGTGCTTTAAAGGTCCTTCTGACAGGTGTTCTGGCGTTTTTTTATCAATCGATTTGCTCATAACCTACCTATACCTATAGGTATGGGTAGCGGCTTACTTTAAATGATTTTTGTTTTATTAATAATACCTTATTGATTATTTTAATTATTATGAGCATCTACTAATGGAGATATTTCTGTGGTATTTTTTGGGAGAAATGATTGTAGAGGTACAAAAAAAATAAACTTGTATATAAATGTTTATTTAATTTTACACTTTCACCCTTAGGTCATATGTTAGAATAAGCCTATAAGTAAATTAGTAAATGATAATCAAAAGCCCGTCGTGTCGTAGCAGCACAGCATCCGACTGTAAACGCAAAGGTTGTGGGTTCAATATACCTATACTTAGGAAAATGAATTATTATCATTTCTTCCTCTGGTAACAGGACTATTCGCGGCGTTGAATTCCGCTACTCATCAAGCAATATTTCAAAAATAAAACGAAAAGTGGGGAACGGAGTGTCTTAATATCTAATAAATCGCTAACGCCTACCATAATTATGTAGGATACAGAGAGAACCTACAATAGAAAAAAAAACACATCATACTTTATTACCCCCTTTTAATAAACTCTAAGTTTACATTACGTTTTCTCAAATTAAGCAAAGTGATATGTCACTATGTCTTATGAGTTTTATTTCCATAAGAAACCATCTTTAAATAAAATAATTAACACCCTCTTATCCCGACTACATAATTTAAAGTATAAAAATCAGAATGATTGTTATTTTTTTCTATTTCAAGACATCAGTGTCACAAAGAAAGCCAGATCCTTCAAAGTCTTCGAACGTTAATTACAGTTATAATTGCAAGTGACAATAGTGTTGGTGTCCACACATTCTGTGGTGTCATCGTCTTTGGTAAAAAAAAACTTTTGGATGATCATTCTTCTTGATGAGCCGCTTTGTTTGACGCTTTTTGTGGTGCCGGCTGTGTAAAAGCATATAGGACATATTGAGTTTGATTTCGTTTAATAGTATTTTTTTTGCTTTTCCTGCATATACTGGGACTGTAGACATATTTGTGATTGATAGGATGCGAAAGTTACGTAACTTAACGCCACGTTTTGTATTTAGGCACATACCTAGCAAAGGTAGAAAAATGTCAAAGAGTAAAAATAAAATTTAAACGTGGCTACAACCAGGTACTTTAAAATAGAATGTAATAAATTAATGATTAATTTAATAGATAATAGAGTAAATATGAGTCCGTCGCGGCGCAGCGGCTGAAGGGTGTCTTTAACGTGACGGTTGTGTGTTCGATCCCCACTCGAAGAAGTGAAATATTTATTTACGTTCATATTTCCATTTTTTCGCTCTGGTGTCGAGGCAAAGCGCGGTGTTGAGTTCTGACACTCAACATGCAATGCCTCTAGAATTCGGCAGAAAATGGGGAACGGAGTGTATTAATACTAGGTTCCCTTTGCCTACCCCGCTGTGTGCGGGATACAACGTGAAGCTAATTTATCTTTTTAATTTTTAAATTAAATACCTATTTACCTACCTATTCGTGTCTCGTGTAATTGACATCCCGTCGTGATAAGGGAACGTTTGATTATTTGCGTCAGTAAGGAATTTGTTCCCCATTGGAAATATCTATATCTATTTATTTTTAAAACATATGAGACCAGTCCGTCTGTCCATCAGTCCAGGAGCACAATGTAAGTGCGACAATTCAGTTTCCACTTAAGAAAATTAAATATATAATATTTTCTTATTCTTGTTCAGGTAACGAAGCAAAAAGCGCGGCGTCTTACCTCTCAACACACAATGACTCGAAAATCCGGCGGAAAGTGGGCAATGGAAGTTTCTTCACCCTAGGCTCCCAATTTAAAAACGTCGTCATCCCTGTAAATAGTTAGTTTTAATATTGAAACTTCAAACTTCCATTCCTATAAGTACTTGATATCTAACAAGACAACATAGAACATGCACTGCACAGAAATCTAATTCACGACCAAAGCTTCTACAAACATTTCAAATAAAAAAAAATCAATAGCAAGCTGACGTCATACGTACATTTTTATTTTTCGTCATCAAACCTGTGACATATCGAATGACAAAAAAATATGCCCTGAATCAATTTCAAGAGGATGACATTGCTTTTTATGAACACCCTTATTACAAAACTTCTGTCTATAGGTTATGTATTCCTTTTTCCTTTGCAATAAAGTATATTTTAAGTAAAATAAGTTAAAATTACATCTTGTCATTAAAAAAAGTTAATAAAGGCCCTGTCCTCACACGGCTGTCACTAAAACGCGGGAACGGTGTTTAATTTCGCATGAAATGACTTTTCGATGCGATCGCGTCAAGAATATGCCGGGACGTTTAAATTGTCGTACCTGAACGGTTTTTTTATCAGGAAGGTGACAGTGACAATTTCAAGGAGCATTTTTTATGTCATTATATAGTCTAGGTCAGTCGTGGCGTGAGGGTACAGGCGTGCTTATATAAATGCGACAGGTAGTGGGTTCGATTGTCAGTAGAGGAAAAGAAATGTTAAATGTTTTTATTAGTCGCTCTGGTACCTAACGCAAAGGGCAAAGCGCGGAGCTGAGCTCCTTGTCGTAACATTATGTTGTCAGTTTCCTTCTGCCTACCCTCGTGTAGACGGAATACAGCATGAAACTAAAAGAGCAAAACATTGTTCTTTTACTATGGATATTCTCCGTATTTTCTAAAATAGGTAGGTATAAGCGATTTACATTTAAAATCTCTCTTACTTAAATAACCAACCTGATTTATAGAAAAACACTAAAGAGGCGAGCAAAAAAAACATACTAAAGTCTAATATCATACCTATTTAGAAGACTTCCATAAGAATAATGAAAAAACCATCAAAAATAAGAATAAAAACCCCATCACCATTGTACCCACGTAACAGTCGTGTCTCTTAGATGCACCGTCATGTTCCAACAATTTAGCACCAGATGGCGCCAAGTAATAACATCGAGATGACGAATGACAGTGGTGGAATTTAAGGGATGAATAGATTTTTGTTATAATATTTATATTTCACGTACTTCGAGGTCAGTCGTGGCTCAGGGGAACAAAGTTTGATTATAAGCGCGACAGGTCGCGGGTTCGATTTTTACTTGAGGAAATGAAATATTTGGTATTTTCATTTTCTTTGATCTGGTGTCGAGATAAAGCACGGCATTGAATTCTCCCACTTAATACGCTATGTCTCCAGAATTTTGCGGAAAATAGGAGACGGAGTGTCTTAACATTAGGTTCCCTATGCCTACCCCATTATGATACAGCGTAACGCTAAAAAAAGCGTGACATACTTTTTTCCAAGTGTTCTTACCAATTCAGCTGTAGGTAGGTATATTTTTATCAAGATTGTGTTTTATAGGTACTCCCTACCTATTTACTTAACTACCCTAACTACCTAACTTACTAGATTCCAATAGTCGTAGAACTCTGTTATACAAATTCTTATAATTGTATAGGAATCTAATAAGACATGTTCTGCGTCCCTATTTTTGTGTTTCACTGATCAGTATTATACCTATTGAGTACCTATCTAACAATAAAAACAGATTAACTAAATTACATTTTGAAAAATATAAAAAAGAAATCAAATCAAAATTAAATCAGCTTCACGCTGTATCCCGCACATAGCAGGGTAAGCAGGGGGAACCTAGTGTTAAGACACGCCGTTCCCCACTTTCTGCCCAATTCTGGAGGCATTGTGTGTTGAGTGGCAGGACTCAACGCCGCGCTTTGCCTCGACACCAGAGCGAAGAAATATAAACGTAAATAAATATTTCACATCCTCGAATGGGGATCGAACCCACAACCGTTGCATTACAGGTACACCCTGTGTGTTAATAATATCTATAAAATTAACGTAGCTAGGACTCGATTCCGTTCGTACCTATGTAATTATTTTCTCAGCGTCACGCTGTGTCCTTCATACCTTTAGAATTGTAGGAAGGGAACCTGTTGTTTTGTCTCGGAACCTCACTTCGGAATCCTAATGTCGCGCAATTTTTAAAACATTATTTGTAGAGTGGCGAGATTCAATTCAACGCTTTGTTATTCTACCTGAACAAATAAAATGAAAATTATACGTTTCCTTCAGTGGTAATCGAACACACAACCTCCTTTACAGTCAGACGTTATCCCACTGCATTATGACGGCCTCATAAAATAAAAAATATGAACCCACGACCTGTACAACAAGTATTTAAGCAATTCAAAGAAACATCGACAAAAACAAACATCTGTCCATTCCATAAAAAGCTACCAACCGCGTGACAAGGCGAATATATTGTCAAATGTCAACCGATGTCATTGGACGCGTGCGACGCACCCCATTGGTCGTTTGTGTCGCGGGCGTCTTGCGACATCGCTGATTGGTTGCTTTTGTCACCGAGTGGGCGGGGCTTACGCATTTCTTCTGCGTTGACATGTGTGCTTTTATGTTTTTTTTACATGCTTTTATTAGATTGAGCTGTGACAAGTTAAGTAATCATTCTTCTTTGTTTTTAGCTTTACGCTGTATGCCACATGTAGCAGGGTAGGCAGAGACCTAGTGGTAGGACTCTCCGCTCCCCGCAATTCCGAATTCTGCTGGCATTGAATGTTGAGTAGCTGAACTCACTGCCATGGTTTACCTCGAAGCCACAGCGAACTGGCCAAAGAGCCAGGCGTCAAACTACAGTAAACTAAGTAAGGATGTATGTTAATAAAATATAAGTTACACTCGTTAACATATTCTACTGATCCTAATAATATCAAAAATGTATAAGTTGGATGGATGTTTGTTCCACTCTTACACAAAAACTATAAAACCGTCTAAGAGGATTCTGTACAACAACATAGCTTATAAATTAAGAGAACATATAGATTAAATATAAAATAAAGATTTTAAATATTTTTTCCATAATACACCCATAAGTTAAAGAGAGTGAAGCCGCGTTTGGACCTCTAGTCCTATAGGTAGGTATATATAAAGTAGGGTGGGCGTTACATTAGAGTCACCTGGTCCGGGCGCTGTATCGATCGCTGCAGCTGCCTCTGATTGTCTCTTGTAACCCCGTTTTGTTGGATCTACTTACAAAATAAGGGGTTGTTATTTATTACAATATGTATAAACTAAGTAAAATTTATGATTGATTGGAATTTTTGAATAAAAATATTAGAATTTAAAATTGGTTTGAATTAATTTCTAATAAGATAAATATAGATAATATAGCTTATAACTTTCATTTACTACAACGTCCTCAAACGACGTAGGTATATACCTTATGGGTACATATAGGTACATACCTGTAGCTATATACCTTTAGGTACACAATGGTCACGAAGTCTTCAAATAGACAGAAGTCAGAGAACTGATATAGGCAAGTATATATATTTACTTTGTAAGCAAATGACAATATTTAATATATCATTTTCTCGAATGGGAATCGAACCCACCATCTAACGCATTTACTTCGACGTGTCGCCTCACTATGTTTAAATAATTAAAATTACTTTTCTTTCACAGAAAAGCTCTCACGTCCTTGCAACTAAATTATTTGGTCATAAAAGCTTCTATCGAGTAATTAAATTAAACTCGATTGTAGATATCGATACATCGAGCTGCGTTCGCCAACTAACAGTAATAAACATCGATTTTACGACAGCCCACTGTATTATCGAGACACATAAAATGATACAAACGGACAAAACTAATTACTTTTTACTTGATCGATTAAACTTTTGTATTAATTTAGACTTTTACTTGTTTGTTTTCTAAAATGGTTGTTACACCGTTTTAAGTCAAATCAAATCATATGTGATATGTTTTAGAGAATATAATGTTAAGACACTCCGTTTCTACACGGCGGAACCTAACGCTGTGTTTGGACTGATGAGACTGGGGGAAATAATTTAAAAACATCTATCTAAGTGTAATTTATTCGAGCGCGGATCGAAACTAGAGGCTGACCTATATATTTTTTATTAGTACATACTTTAATTTGTTAAATAATTTTTACAGTCAATTTTAATAGAAGAACTGTATTGAATGCCTCTACATCATTATATATGCTGTTAGTGAAGGCGGAAAATGGGTAACGGAGAGTCTAAATGGCGAACGGAGTGGCCCTAGGTTGACAGAGTCTCTCCGCCTATCCTGCTATGTTTTAGACACCATGCAAAGCTGATTCTAGACTAGTCTTCATATATGTAATATACCTACCTACTCCACACTAGGTAGTATAATAAAGCTAAAGAGTTTGTTTGTTTGTACGTGCTAATATCAGGAACTTTTGGTTCCAATTGAAAAAAAACTAAGTGTGTTAG
Source organism: Heliconius burneyi (assembly GCA_018247715.1). Lineage (NCBI taxonomy): Eukaryota > Metazoa > Arthropoda > Insecta > Lepidoptera > Nymphalidae > Heliconius > Heliconius burneyi. The sequence goes on along the minus strand of DWGR01000372.1, from coordinate 9,360 downwards.
TTTAGCCAAAATAAAAAGATTATTTCAATTATTTATTGAAGGAGGCTCTAGGTTTCATAAAATAAAACATTTATAGCCACAAGCTGGTCCTGGCGCAGAGGCACAAGCATGTGACTAGCACGATAGGTTGTAGGTTTGATTAAAATCAAACCTAAATGAAATTTTGAATATTATCATTTCTTCGCTCTGGTGTCGAGCCAAATACGGTGTTCCGCAACACAAAATGCCTCCAAAAAAATAGCGAGAAGAGTGTCTTAACACTAAACGTGCCTATCTAGCTGCATGCGGGATGCAGCGTGAAAATGAATAATATATTTTAATAACGCTTGAAAGACTACGGTGTAACAAAACTCTTTGTAAATACCTAATAAAACTGACCAATAAAGCCGATTGGTCGCGTCTACCACGACAGTACGAGTACAGAGGAAATGCAGTGAACTATTGAAGATTTAAGAATAGAGAGTACCTAGATGAACTAAATATAAAGATAGGTTTTATTAGAATATTATTTAAAAAAATCTGTCTACATACTTAAAAATAATTATAAGAAGGTATAGAGAGAATGTCAACATAATGTTTCCTCGTATCATGTATTACACTGAGAGTTATAAATGAAAAAATAATTCAATTGTGGTGCAGTTTGAAAGTGTTTAAATAAAATATTTTTAATTGTAGATCGACTATTAAATCTTATTTTATAATCATCACTAATAAAATATTATGTAATCTAATTCTTATTACGAAATATATATTTTTGTTTTTTTTTGCGTTTAACCCTCAAAAGTAAAGCAATCTCGGCGTTTCATGTACTGAAGTTAAAGGTGTTCGTTTTAGTAGCTCGTATCGGATTTCCTTTAAGCTAAAAAATAGTTAAAAAATAAGGCTCAATAGGTAGTTACGTACTTACTTACACTAGGTAGGTAGATATGTTCTAACAGTCTACCTCTAATAAAACAGATTAAAAATATATAGATATACGAGTATGTTATATAAAAAAAATGTTTTGTTTTGGGCAAACTTGACAAATAAGTTCTTACCCTATCCATAGCATAAATAAATCAAGATTTCTATTATAAATAGGTAGATATAATAATACCTATATATCATACCACAACTGGGTCGCGTTATTTAATTAATACATACCTGGGTATAGATACCTACCTGTAACCCTATCTATATCTACCTATTAAAAAAACTAAATATTTAAAAGCAGATGCATCAAATACCGTAAATAACTATGTAACACTAAAAAGGCCACAACCTTCACGCTGATTGTCATTTCTTTTAACAAGTTATTGAATCAACGTTCTATATACATTCAATTTTAAACTTTATTTTAAGGAAATAAAGTTAAAATTTCAATATATTAATATAAACGTTTGTTATGAATCAACTGAGTTTACAACACACGCCTGACCAAATTCGTATTTTGAACATAGTGTTCTAAAATTGAATTTTAACAAATATTTGATTTTTGTAACTAAAAAACCGCCTCTACCACGCCGTACTAAGGTTCGATTCCGCTTGGGGCAAATGTTTTAAGAATTGGACAAATAAGATGGTATCTGTATGGAAGGAATAAATAAGCCAGAATTGAATTCAATTATTGAATTCAGTTATCTGATTGAGCTGAGTGACGACATAACCCATGGTGGTGGCATGAGACTTTGGGCCTATAGCTAACTAAGGTACCTACTTAGGTATAGATGTGAAATTATGCTTTACTGACCTCGTGTAATTTAAATAAAATATTTAATATTTTTTAATTTAGCAAAAAAACATTATTTAATATAAACCTATAAGCAAATTATCATGACAGAAAAGCTTCTTTAGAAAAACTATGAGGCTTTTAAAATTTCGCAAATTGATTTGTATACCTAGGTAGGGTATATAAAATAAAGTTCGAATAGTATAAAGATGTAGGTTACCTAACCAAAAATCAAAAATTACATTTAGTAGGCTTAGACTCTCTAAGCCTAAGCATATTGAATTTAATTAAAATACACCGAACAATAATAAATAAAATAAAAAAATAATTTAGCTTCACGCTGTATCCCGCAAACAGCAGGGTAAGCAGAGGGAACCTAGTGTTTAGACACTCCGTTATCCACTTTCTGCCAAATTCTGAAATCACTTCACTTCCTCGAGTAGAGATCGAACCCATAACCGTCGGCCTCAATACAATAATACCTAATTATTTAATATTTTACACTCAAATATTGAAACATTATAATCAGAGAAATTGATTATTATCACATCGAGATCAGCGATAACGATAACCACCTTCTCAGAACTCAAACTTCAATGTATCGTGTAGCGCCGACATTACGTTTTTTTTTTCTCCTTTTTATTTTTACTCTGTAAAAGGTCTCACGTTGAATGCGGTCAGTGTTGACAGTTTCGAGAAAATGATTCAGCGATATACCTACCTAAAAAAAAAAAGAATCGAATTTAATGAGTTAAAATTGAATTTTTACAACGGTATACGACATCTTGAAAGCAAATAACAAGAACGACGTAAACTTATATCGGACATGTATTTAAATTGGTAATGATAAATGCATAAAATATTTATATTTTTAGCCTTTATTGTTCTGCAAGATAAGGATGAGGTAATTATGTAGAGCTTGTGACTCGTGTCTTCACTTACTTGCTGATTCAATAAAGCTTTTGCTTGTAACATTACCAATGATTTTTTTTATATCTACCCTATTTCTATTTATTATATTTAACTAAAAGGAACAAATAAATTTATATTTATCAAATTTAAGCAATAATCAAGCAACAACCATCTTGATAAATTCTTTTATTTTGTCTACGCCGTAAAGAATATACTTGCCTAAAATAAAAAACTTGAAAAAATTGTACACATATAAAATCATATCCCAAGATCTCCCTCCCGTTAGGATCTATAGATCTCAATTTCCCCCAAATATTAATCTCTAAGTAGGCTTTTATAGGGATATAAAACACATGGCAACACTACATACATCTGTCAGACGTGCCGCGATTCGGAAAAAACGAACAAAGCGCACCGTTGATACACATTTGAAACGCCAACCAGTATAACTTGGTACGGATAAGATCAGTTCATTTTTTTTTTATTATTTTATTTTTCTCTTTCTATTCATCTAGATACTTAAACCTTAATCTCTTTATTGTTCATTTACTTGAGTCTATTTGTCATCCTCTTGGTATTTTGAGACGATGCTTGAGCAGCGTAACTCAACGCTGGAGTTTATATGCCTATGCTATAAATAATTATCTCCCAAGCAATATTTAAAATCATAACTACCTTTGCGTCATATTTTTTTTCTTAAATTTAAATGACAATATCAACCATAGTTGTTAAACTATTAAAATTATTGCACGGAATGATATCTACAATTTTTTATGTTGCTGATATACGTCTTCAGAGAATCTCCTTCGTGTGTTCTCCATACAACGTGACACTGGTGAAGTGATATGTGCTCATCTGGCACGTTCAGAACGGCATAATAAAAGAACAGAACAAACAGAACAGTACGTCTTCGGATTTTTGACAAAGCTGTCTATATTTTTGTTATAGCAGTCTATATATTACAAATTAATATAACGCACTTGCCAATTTATCATATAATGCCAAAAAAAAATATTCATTTTTCCAATCAAACTAAAAAACAATTAAAATATGTATTTCACATAAAAAAATAATAAAAGCACAATATCCACCTTCGCAACACATCCTAAGGGCCCGCGTACACTGGCCGGCCGCACCGCGCCGACCGTCGCCCGTCGTCGTCAGCGCCGCGGGCGGCAGATGACCGCAACATGATTTATGAGCGGACACACTCCGGCGCATTTGCATTCGTAAATGTGATCTCTGTAATTATCCGCTTGTTTCGGCCACAGGCGGTAGTCGGGAACGCACGGGCAGGGGTCTTAGACTCCTGCGTTACATTTTACTTTTTAATATTTTGTCATTGTTGGTATTTTATTGGGAGATATATTATTTGTATGTGTTTAAAATATTTTGCAAGGAGTTCAAAGTCATAATTTAATGTCAGTTAAATTAGTAATGTTTCCTTAGACGTTTTCATCTGCGTTATATATTAATTTATGTAAAATAAATTTATTATAAGGCCAATATTATGTATTTTTCAAGTTTACACTACATCCTGCGTATACTTACGCAGAGGTAACCTAATGCTAAGACACTCTGTTCTCCTTTCTCCGTCAAAATTTTAAGTCATTGGGTGTTAAGTGGTGAACCTTAACACCGCGTCTTACCTTGTTGCCAAAGTAAAGAAATGACTCGGAATCGAATCGAATCCCCAACTGCCGCGCTTGCTTGTACCACTGCGCCACGATGGCCTCAGATTTAAAAATAGTTGAACAAATTAGACTTCTTTTTCCGTTAATTTAACGTTAAATGACAATGTATTCGTATATGTAAATTATTAATAATAGAATCTTTGTTGTGTTTCATTAATGATAACAACGTAGCATTTTTGGTTCTGACACATTCGATTCCCCTTCAACCATAAAAAGAACATCAATAAAAGAACCAATTTCAACCCATATTGTTTGACGAAAATTCGATTATGTTGGGACCTTGATGACAAAACGAAACAAAAAATAAATATAAAACACATCCTTTTCCTAAAAGAGGATATAAAAGGATGTTTCCCAATATATAGAAAAAAGTTAATCATTTTCGTTTATTTGCGTACAAAATTAATCAAAGTATCTTAGACATTGTGCTAGGGAGAAGCACTCGATCGATGCATAGCATATTAATCTAATATAATTATTAAAATTTTAATAATAACTGGTACTTAACCAAAAAAATATCAAATGCAATTTCGTAAACAACAAGTAAATTCAATTTCAATATATCTTTGTTAGCACAAGTGTATCTTTCATCTAAAATCACGATCTTCCAATTTAAATCTACGCATCTCGTTTATTTTCCTGTGAACAAGGCGTGACAATCGAAAACCAGTGTTGTCAGCGTATAAAAAGGGAATTAAAATGGGGTAGGTATGTTATATAATATTAATGCGTCTAACGGTCCCTTCTGTTTTTTATTCGTATTATTAACTTAGTCATCGTGTTATCGATTGATGATTTAGGGTAAAAAGGATTGTCCTTAATTTTCAGGGTTCTTTGTTACGGATGTTTCCGCTCCTTTTGTAGCATATAGTTTATTAGTGGCCTATAATTTTTTTCTTGTAAGTTCTGTTAGTTTTCACTATGATACAGCATTTATCTTTTTTTTTAAGTTGCTCGTGACATTTTTTATATAAAAGTTTAATAACTAGATGTGAATAATACTGCATAGCGATATATAATGAAGGCAGATAGATGATCATAATGCTCGATTTGTTTTAAATAATAACGTAAAGCTTAAAAATTCTACTGTTGAATATATTTTTTTTTAAAGTTTTACGGTGTATTCATGTACACCGTAGGTGGGCAGATAGAGCCTAGTGTTAAGACACTATACTCCCCACTTTCCGCTGAATGGAGCAATTGTGTATTAAGTAGCGGAACTAGACGCCGTGCTTTGCTTCGAACTTTTGACACCAGAGCGAAGAAATGTAAATATTAAATATTTCATTTCCTCGAGTGGAAATTGAACTCCACAACCTTCTACTTTTACGGTCACAGACTTATGCCTTTATGCTTATATATAAATTTTATTTTTATAATTCATTTTTCATATTATCATAAGTTATGGTAACTTCACATTATTTCATTCGACATTACATATGAATACATCAACGGTAAAAAGCAACACTTAAGCATCCAGTCCGAAATATTAAATAAGCGAAACATGACTTAGTGCATCGTTCCGCTCAGGTGTCGCGCGCATCTGCTGATATTGTTAACAGCCTATTGTGAAGGGTCATATTATATCGATTTATAGCCATTCAAATGATCCCTACTCTTAAACAGATGTATTTTAATATAAATATTGATATTTTTTTGGTATTTTAAACGTCATTGTAAATGTTACATTCATAAATCAATAAAAATAAACATAAGTAAAATTTTGTTCACTTATCTGTAATTAAATTTATTATTTATGTACGTAACTTATTTTAATAGATTGGTAACAATTACAATGATTTATTACTTAAATCTTATGTCAACACTCTTTTATATTACCATAACTAAAAGCCTTTTATACTACCAATTCTAAAAAACAATCAATATCTATATGTCTAAGTACCAACTTTCATTAGTACCAAACAGCAAGTAATTTTCTCTATGATAGAGTAATTTACGCGACAATGGGCGTTCGGCGACGGAGTGACGACAGTTGATTAATTGTCAGCTTGTCGCGATGTCGCCGCGTGCGGGGCGCGTGTGAACGCGCCTTATGACGGTGTACCTATGCGTGATTAGCATTGAGTGGACTAATTATTTTGTTCTTCATTTACATTTTACTATTGAGATAATTGTGTACTTATTTTTTTTATAGCTTCACTCTCTATCCCGCAAATAGCAGGGTAGGCAGAGGGAACCTAGTAGTAGTAGTAGTATTAATACACTCCGTTCCCCACTTTCTACCGAGTTCTGGAGGCATTGCGTGTTGAATAAGAGAATTCAGCGTCGCGTTTGTCTCGAAACAAGTAGTAGTAGTAAATATAGACATAAATAAATATTTCACTTCCTCGAGTAGGGATCGAATCCACAACTGTCGCGTTACAGTCACACCCTTGTGCCCCTGCGCTACGACGGCTTCTATTGTGGATATGTCTTTTAATAATTACTTGTTTGATTATCAACATCACAATAATATTTATATGAGTTTATAATTTTATTTCTTCGCTCTGATGATGAGGCAAAGCGCGGCGTTGAGTTCCGCCATTCAACTCCAGAATTCTCTGCCTATCCTGTTGTGTGCGAGACACAGCATGAAGGTCAATTGATAATTAAGAAACATTTTCATCTAATTTAAGATATTTACTCATAGATATAATACGGAAACATAGGCATAATGATAATTCTTACTATATGTGATACTGAGATTAAAACACTACATCAAAAATATATAAAAAAAATAATTAAAAAAAGATCTAACATGCACATTTTACCATAAAACAAAAAAAATGTTTACATGAAAAAACAATATTTTAACTTCCCTTATTATTCATGTAATGTAAAAGAAATATTACCCAAGTTAAGTAAAGCAGCATTAATTGAAAATGTAAACATTGAAAAAAGTGTCGAGCAATTGTCACCCGGCGCGACGACGGCCGCCCCCAGCGCGGCGGTTAACAGCAATTATGCAAATTTACCGGAAAATTACAGTTTTCGCCGGTAATTGTTTCATGTGCCGCTCGTTTGCATAACCGTCACTTAGTGTGTGTAATGATATCGTTGTTGTTATTTATGTGTGTTCAAATTTTGTTGTGCGCGTCTTTATTTTTTTTATTTATCATATTGTTTGAGGAAGTAATGAAAAAAATAATAATATGTATCTCTTCCCTTTTAGTTTTAATAGACTTAACCATCTCCTTCAGAATAGACAGAGAATCTTAAGACTTTCTCTACTTTTCCCCCAATTTCGAAGCATTATATTTTGAGTGGCTGCTCGTCGCAACAGATCAATTTCAATTATTTAAATAATTCGAGTCCCCCGAATGAAAATCGAACCCGCTATAGTATTAAATCGCAATTATCAAACACCCTAAAACTAAACATAAGCAATAACTAAGTAGTATTAATTATTCCTAAATGCTTGAAATAAATAAATAATAACAAAAAATATACATCTAAAGGCACCAACACACCATATGCTATGAAAATCCACTTAACATGAAGCGCGACATTCAAGAGAGGAAAACCGCAAGAGTACCAAATGACGCTCCGATAACGAACGCTGACCGCTAATTGAGAATCGAAAACCGCATTGCACGTCCATTTGCTGTAATTTGTCACATTAATTTTATGCTTATTCTCCATATTAGGTGGAGATATTTTTAAATGATAAATGTTGTTGTATTTTTAATAATGGCGTAACTCAACGCTGTGCGTCGTTATGTTACCAGAGCGAGAAAATGAAAATGTGAGAAAAAGAATGAGATTGATAAATAATCTGTAAAAATAAATATATAGAAATACTTTAAATTATTTTAAATATAAGCTTCAAAAGCCTATATTCAATGATTGGCACTAGTAGCTACTACGAACTGGTAAACCTACATCAGATTATACATAAATACGTTTGCTTTCATATATTTAAAAAAAATTAATTCATATATACCTACTAAGCTATACTATTTTATATTCAAGTGGATGCTTATCCTTTTATTGGACAATTTTCGATATTGTCGACATTTCACGTATTGAGATCACGCGATAAATGTCCACTACATTTCATGCGGTTGAAGCTAAAGTAAAATAATTATATCTAGAAATTTCCAAATTTCTAAGTATTTAATTTTGTACAATTTTTTTATTGGTTGTTGGTTAAAAAATTCTAGGTTGACGAAAAAAATATTTAGGCAGCAACCAAAGGTTTTATGGAAATAATTGTTCAAATTTGTTAAATCTATGGTATGGAACAAGACCTCTTCATTATTTATTTGTCATTCTTCCATTTTACTTACGTGTAATAGAGTTAGATCTAGATATTTTAAGATTACTCAGCTTATTCTGTTGCTTTGAGTTTATTTTAAAATAATGCAAGCTAGATTTTTACACATTTATTTCTTTCCCACGCAAGAGGAAATATCTAATTATCCTTAATAGCATCTAAATATCCCTAAATAAAGTATCAAAAAAGAAATTAATAAATAAACTGAATATCCTGGATATTGACAAAAGTCAAAAACAGTTTTCATCTTCTGCAAAATATCAAAAATAAAATTAAATCAGATTCACGTTGTATCCCGCACACAACAAGGTAGGCAGAGGGAACCTAGTGTTAAGACTCTTAGTTCCCCACTTTCTGCCGTATTCTGGAGGCGTGTTGAGTGGCGGAACTCAATGCCGCCAAAATATCACATACAATATACCTAACTACCCCAACGCCATCTTAATTGTTTTTTTTTACAATTTCTCCTGGTAATTGCTACTTCTCAAAAATCTTAAAAAAATATATAAAAAAAGACTTCACAACACAATTTGACGTGAGTCGCCATTTTACTTTATAAGTACGTTATTTCCGTTTATACTCAGCAGTTCAGCACCCATACCAATTACCCCTTCGCTCTCGTAACCCTTTGAGCCCTTGTACGCCATTGTGTCAACTGTCAACTGGAAGAATTAAAAGTAGGCGTGTTTATTTTTTTCAACCATCATTCGTGGGGTTGGTGAGTGGTAATAACTGGGTAGGTTCTAAAATGACAGCCTTTTAAGCGATTT
>DWGR01000371.1:0-23882 GCA_018247715.1 Heliconius burneyi | reverse complement strand
TCCATGGGGAACCTGATGACCTGACCTTATTAACCAAAATAAAATATTGAAAATCTTCATCGATCTCATGGGGCGAAAGCGACATATTTTTTTTAATATAATTAAAACGAAAATTGTTTATATATAAACAACCAATTCCGTAGGACTTACTACCACCTCTGGACTTAATTGTACTCTGATAGTCTTATAATATTGCGTAGTTATTTTTGTCATCAGTTTTATGTCTAGTTTATAAGTTTAAAATTGCCGTGTTAGCGTCTCTATGAAATATTGACTTAATTTGACCTTCTTCCTGATGTCCTATTGAGCTGAATTTTGGATTACGACTTCAGTTCGAATGACAATAAAATTACATATGATCATTGTTATTTGGTAATCCAAAATGGCAGCCGCAATAAAATGGCGTATTACAAATTTTTGTACTATCCACAAAGCGATTGAATTGTAAAATATAAAACAAAAAAAACATATAGAATGCATGTTTTTCTTTCACACTGTATCCCGTATGTAGTAGGGTAAGCAGAGGGACCCTAGTGTTAAGACACTCCGCTCCGCACTTTTCATCATACTTTACCTCGTCACCAGAGCGAATAAAAATATTAAATATTTTATTTTCTCGAGTGGAAATCGAACCTATAACCTGTCGCGTATACCATATATTGTGCTTGTTTTAAAAAATATATATTTTTTAAATTTTGTTTTTTCTTAGAAATCTTAAATAAACATTAAGTACAGTTTCAAACCTATAAAAAAATACAATGTGAAGGATCGTTTCCCACATTGTAGCTTTTATTTATTTGGTAAGAGGTAAATAGAGTAAAACATAGTTTTCTTTTATTCTATATAAATGTTATAAGGCATATATAGTTTAATAACTAAGCAGTCATACTAAGAAATTAAATAAAATATTCTTATATTTTCTGTATTCAAAGAATATTGTGGTGAATTGTCTTTAATTTATTTTTTTATAAAAATTCAAAACGAATATCATTAATGTAATGAAATCAAACACCACGAGGCTGTTACAGAACTTATATTTCTTCCAGGGATAAATATCATTGGGCTAGTACAATGTATGTCTTCAATCCTTCATGATATTCTAGAGGACCTTTTTCTCCTCCCGCTCTAATTAACATATTGATGTAAAAGAATCAAATACCTCTAGGTTTTTACAGAACTTACATTTCTTCTAGAAGTAAATACCATTAGGCTTGTACAATGTATATCTTAAATTCTAATACATTATTCTAGAGGACCACTTTCCTCTTTTGCTCCAAGTCTAAAAGTGCGTATCAAAATTGCAATCACATTAAGCGTCCTTTTTAAATTGACAACTTGTGCTAGTTCTATGTATATATTTTCAAATATATCTTTTTATTAAACAAAGAGGTTGATTTACTTATTTTTATAATAAATTATCGTGAATATCAAGACTATTTATGTAAAATCATTACAATAATAAATTTCGGGATTTCTAATAAACATAGGTTGATGGCTACAAAAGATGAAAGAAACATGGTCTACAAATTAATAATAAAAAGAAATATTAATAAATATCTTGAATTGTAAATGTAAAATACAATTGCAATTCAAGATATTTATTAATAATGCACAGAGAAAATAAAAAAGATTTTCCAAATTATGTAAACTAAAGTAAATAAATCACTGTACGCTTTATCCCGCACACTGCAGGATAGACAGAGGGAACCTAGTGTACCATATTATTCGTTAATAAGAATATTAATGGTTTTGCCAGAATTGGTGATGTACATAAAATTAATATCAGAAATAGGAGTAAACTTATCGCACCTGTAACCCCATTACTGCGAGTCCGTAATTCTTTTGTATATACTTTTTCTATTTCAAAATTTAAAATAATTGTGAAAAGACGTTTGTGTGTTTACCAAATTAATGATTTTATAAATGATAACACGCCTTGGACATGAAATGCTGGCGAAAAAAAAAGTCCCGCTGAGTTTTTTGCACCGGTTCTTCTCAGGTCTGAGGCATTACCTTAAGTGAACTGGTGGTAAATTATTTGACGTTCCGAAAATGAAATCCTTTTATTTTGAATAAAATCTTTTGACTTTGACTTTGTTAAGACACGTTCTCTACTTTCCACCGAATTCTGGAAACTAGTAGGTTAAATACCAGTAAATTTTATATTATACAGTAAATTTTCATTTCTGTAATAATTATCCTTAAAGGTAGCTTTTAATATAGTTGTATATTTTTTCTCACAATTAAATATTATAATAATATGAAATAATATTTTATGAATATTAATTTATGTTTGTATATAAAGCTGAAGATTTCCAGACTTCAAAGATTTCCAAACTTCAAAGATAGGGCTTCAAAGATTTTCATTGACTTTTAGCTTTATAAGGAATATGAAATCGTGATATAAAATATTTTTAGTTTTAGTTTAATCAAACTATAAGCGCGACAGTTGTTGGTTCGATTTTAACTTCAGGTATTCATTTTTATAGCTTCACTGTCTCCCGCAGGGTAGGCTAGTGTTAATACACTCTGTTTCTATTAAGACACTTACGCTGATTTGTAGTGGCAAAGCGCGGCTTAACGCTACTCTTTTCATTGTTATAAATGAACATAATTAATATTTCATTACCTCTAGTAGGAACCGAATCTATAATCTGTCGCGGCTTACAAACGCTTGTGCTCCTGCGCCAAGACTGTCCGCAATATATGTATAGTATTTACATGTATACGCCTTTTTATATTACAACATCACGCTTTGTTATACAAAGTGCGGCATTGAGTTCCGCTATTTAACATGCAATGTCTCTAATTTACACTAGATTTTTTATATTATAAAAAATTTAAAGCTGAAAAAAAATAAAAGTACATAAAAATATAAGAACTGTTTCAAATATCTTTTATATGTTATTTTGGTAACCTTTGCTCAATTCAGGTCTAGAGCGTACAGCTGGTTAGTAATATGCTTTTGTTTATACGAGAGATAATTGTGCAGAATTGGAGTTGACGATCGACGTTGGTAGGTAGTACTTGCATATTTGGCGATCAGCAAACTGTTCATACATTTTGTCTGTACCATTAGACATTTTGATATCTAAACTTTCATGCTTATATTATAAATTTGAAGAGTTTGTTTCATTGAACGTGCTCATGTTTGGAACTATTGGTTTGAATTGTATTTTTTGCGTTGGATAATCGTGATAATTGTTTCAGTGTAATCCACTATATCTGAAAGGTTACAGTTAACATGTGTCCTTAAGATCCTAAGTCTTAAACAAAATTCTTTTGCGCGCGAGCTTAATCTCGCAACGTAGAAAAGAATATATTCTAGTAAGTAGAGGAGATCTAGTGTTAAAATACCACCATCCCACTTTTTCTTGGTACCATAGCAAAGAAATGAAAACATGAATACATACTCCCGAGTGGGGATCCAACTCGCGACCGTTGCGTTAGAGTGACACGCTTGTGCCCCTTCGCCACGACGGCCTCAATAATAATTTAATAAATATACAATAAGTATATATCATAATATTTAAGGGCAATTTAACAAAATACCCTCGTAATAGTTCTTGTATTGCTTTAAAATTTTATGTCCTGTACTGGAACCCGCATTTATAATGTACAACAACCCTTAAAGAGGAGGGATTAGAAGGAATTTCATGTTAGAGTTTACTGATATGACATAATGTATGGGCCTCCATACATTTTTAAAATCACTCAGCTCGTTTGGTTAGAGATATTCTTGTTGCTTAGCAAATAAAACAATTTGTGACCAGATTGTTAACATATTTTAATTTTTTTAAGGATTAATTTTGAAATTGGAGAATTTAAAGTCGATATCTATGTAGAAGTCATACGACATAACGCATTACTCTCCGTTTAATGTGTTAGGCAGAGAGAGAGAGTTTGAAATAATACAAAGAGACGGATCCGATAAATAAAAAAATAACTTACAAGCGTGGAATTAAGTTCTGCCACTCAACACGCAATGCTTCTAGAATTCGGCGGAAAGTGGCGAACGGAAGTGCCTTCGTGGGAACGAAGTGTCTTAATACTGACTTGCAAATCTATACCTGCCTATTCTGCTACGTGTTTGTTAGAAGACATAAAAATTTCGACGTAGCGGGATTGGAAAAAAATATTATATCGATATTCATATACATCATAAGTAAACCACGAGGTGCTTCAATATAAAACTTTTGCTTACAACACTTAATTAACTTAGCAAACTTGTCTTTCGTAGAACAAGCATATGTGAACATCCTCATTATTTATAATAAAATGCTCTTGAAATAACAAAGGAAGGAAACTAATATTCATCTTTTAATAAATTAGTTTTTTCATCTATTGCATAATGTTGCCAAATTATTAAAAATAAGAAACTATTTTGTAATTTCTAATGACTATTATCTTAACTTTTGAAGTTATATCAAAGTAAAAAAGAGAGAGAGAGAGAGAGATTTATTGAATTTATTATCTTTAAGTGCATATAATATGCACATATAATAAATTAAAGCTTAATTATGTTTACTTTTTTCTTTTTACTTATCATGCTGTATCTCGCATACGAGTATAGCAGAACAGCTTGAAACCTTTATGAAAATACACTATTCTCTCTATTTTTATCCGGTTTCAAAACGTTCACTTTGAGTGGCGAAAGTCGTCGCTTCGCTTCTTTTTATATTCTACCCGAGCTTAATCAGTCGTAAGCATTAACTGACATAGTCATTACACTCATATGGAACCTGACATTTGACTTAAACGTTATTTCAACTGATATCATTAAGTAAATATTCTACACAATATAAGACTATTAAAAGTCGAAAGAGAGAAAAACTTTTGTTTTTTAGTAAATAAATTGTAAGTAAATATTAAACACAATTATTAATATAAAAAATAAGGAAATAGCGTGAAAGGCGTACAAGTATACAAGTTGTGCTAAGGCTGTCTCCTTAATTAATATCCTCAAGCCGGGTACACCCTCGGGAGGTCGTTGGCAAGATTATTAGCGGTGAAAAATGTGACACCCCTTGTATAAGATAACTAGGATCCATTCACCCAGTACTGAAACAATTAATAGAACGCTAACCTCTATATTTCCGTGGTGGCGCAGCGGCATTAGGGTGCGACTATATCGCGACGGTTGTGGGTTCGATCCCCACTCGAGGGAGTGAAATATTTATTTACGTTTATATTTCCATTTCTTCACTCTGGTGTCGAGGCAAAGCGCGGCGGCGAGTTCTGCTACTCAACACGCAATGCCTCCAGAATTCGGCAGAAAGTGGGGGGTGTCTTAACACTTGGTTCCCCCTGCTGTGCGCGGGGTACAGCGTGAAGCTGATTTAATTATTTAATTTAATTTTTAATATAATTATAACCAGTCCCCTGAATGGTGATGAACCCACAACCTTCGCGCTTTACAGTGGGTTACTACCCCACTATGTCACGACAGCGTCGCGATAAATTATTAAAACATTAAGAAAATTATAAGTACTTCTATTTATTAGAAATCATTTTACATAGCTGAAGCATTTTTCCTTACTTATACCCATATTCCTTCTTAACCTTTGTCATCAATGGTCACTTAAACTTTACGACGCTTTTTATCGGACAACCATCGCCCACTCTAGGATATTTGAGTAAGAGCTTATAAGATAGATCTTATTTAAATATCCTACTAAAAAAGTATGTATGTTTAGTATAAAATCACCATAGAATATGATCATTAATTTTTCTAATTTTAGAAGAAAATTGATCTTAACATCTTCATAAAATTTTATTGAAATTTATGCTATACTTGTATTTCAAATATTTAATCTTGGATCATTAGGCTCCTAATATACTTATAATTATGCTGAGTAATATATTTTTTGAGAATGACAATTGTTTCTTTTAATATCTGTTTTTCCAATATTTTTATTTTATGGATTATAAATAGACATAAAAAACTATAGAACATAAACAAATAAATAACTATTTGAATTCAATCAGATTTAGCGCCCAATGCACAATACAACTCCTGAAATGGAAATGGTCAATGTTCAGCTCCAAAAGTTAACAAAACGTAAATGATGATGACGTTGATGATTTCATTTAGTGCGGTTGTCGAAATCAATTAACTACATGTACATTATTTAAATTTAATTTAATAATAATTCAAATACAGAGGCCGCATAAATGATACAGCGTGAAACAAAAAAAGGGTAAGCAGAGGGAGTCTAGTGTTAAGACACTCCGCTTACCACTTACCTTCCTTACGCCGCTTACTGCTTACCGCGGAATTCTGGAAGCATTGACACCGGAGCGAAGAAATATGAAAACATTTAATTTTCTCAAGCGAGAGAAACCTACAACTTGTCGCGTTTACAGTCACACGCACACATTAATCTTTAATAAAATCATTTAACAAAAATAAACAATTTGTTGTGTTTCTTCATATTTTATATATGAACGTTACTAAAAATCACAGTTTGTTAGCGCGCTATTCTAAAGCGGATCGTTCAGCTTCTTATGTGGCATTGTTTATCTTAAAATAAAATTTTAATAATTTTAACCTTAAAATTCGCAATCGGTGAATAAATTCCGATATTTTGGAAATATTTTTATACAGTTTAAAAAAAACATTATTTTGCAGAAGAGGTACCCTATTGGGACCGTATTGGGTTGAATACAGTTCCCATACTTTCCCCCTTATTTTGGAGACATTGATGAGTGGGAGAGCTGTCAAATTAAAATTAATTAAATTCATTCAAAATCATTCTTCAAAGTGACAAATTATTATATGAAAGGAATTCGAACCCATACCTATCGAGCATTAAGAGTCACGAATTCATTAATAATATTATATTAATATATAATATTGTTTTTTTTCATAGCGTCTTTAGAGGACATAAAAAAATTCCAGTTCAAAATATTGAAAGCAATAAGGAAAATTCAGAGTTTTTGAGTAAGGATAAGCAGTGAGTGAATAAAGATTGAAGAAGAGAGATAATACAAACAACATATTTACAAAATAAATATAGATTAATTTCATTTTGTGTAAACAGTTATTCGGTTCAATGTATTAAATTCATTCATGATAAAACAAAGGTATTAGAGTTCCCCATTTCTTATCTACATTTCCTATGGTTAGAATTATGGTAAACGTTTGGTTGGTAAGCTTTCTAGGCGTTTATAAATAACAAATGCTTTGAAAGTTCATAAAGAATTTTATAGTAGAGCTTAATTTGAAGTACCCTACATTTTGAAATTTTACTTGGCTTATAATGTTAAACATAAAATATTTAATAAGATACTACTAATACTTCAATGGTAGTCTAGCTTGACGCTGCTTATCGCATAATTGGGTTGACAGAAATATTACCTAGAAGCGTTCGAGATGCTTGGTCTTAATAGAGCAATAGAATTATAATAATTCATTCTCCTGGTACTCATCAAACTTACAATAATCTTATTTAGAATTAGAAGATATTCCACGAGGGGATCAACAACTGATCTTTCAAATAAGAATTATCATCAACTGCCTTTTAACGCAATGTGCATGTTTCATTGCATAACAACGTCCTTACAAACACTGCATTGATGAGACGGCGAAACGTCAGCACGGCTGTGTAGGCAGGTAAGACTCCGTTAACCCTGATACCAGCAGCAATACAAGGAGGATCCACATCGATCCCACATCTTCCATCTCTACTGAACATACTTCCCAAATACACACTTTAGTCACTTGTTCTAATATCCATAACCATTCCAATCCTAACCGATCCAATAACCAATCCTAACCATTTACAATGATCTTGTATTCCGTTTTTTCTTCATTTCTATTAAGAAGAATGTCTTCTAAATGAAATGAAAATATTTAATATTTCATGTCCTCGAACAAGAATCCCCAATCCAACCTATCACGTTTACAGAACACGTTTGTGCCCTTGCGCCACAAGTGCTCCCAAATTATATCTTATTATTCTTAATTAAAACAACAGACGACGTCGATTTCAAAGACGTAATTTACTATCAAATTTCAAAACATGAACAACATCTATTTGATTCTGTCGAAGAGATCCAATCCCTTTGAAATAATAGATACCAATAAAACACTTGAAATTGTGAAACTGTCTTTGATATTCAAAGGTTACATTTTCTTGGTAGTTAATTTACGCCGAAATCTAATTGCCGTTAACATCAATTACTATTTTGCCTTTCGAAATGGAATACCTATAGAAGGTAACGTCTTGTTATCTGTATTCTATATTAGAAATTCTAAAATATGTATTCTAATTTAAAATCCGTCCATTTTCGAAATTGACGAGATTCTAATTTTTAATCTAGTTATTTTAAGATTATTAGTCGTCATAAAATGGAACCCTATTTTTTCTTTAATAACCAAAATTGGTTTGGTTGAAGTTTAAAAAATATTATTTAGCTTCACGTTGTCATATAGCAGGATATGTGCAGCATGGCTGTATTTTGTTAGCAGAGTGAAGATATGAAAATTTGAATTTCCCCGAGTAGGAATCGAATCCTTAACGCCCGCAGTTACACAGAGACACAGTGTAACAAGCATATAACTGCAAATACGACGGTTGCAGACCTAGGAGAATGAATTTTTGAATTATTGAATATTTTCAATTTCTGGCTCTGGTAACAAAATCAACAATCGTGGCGTTGAGTTTCGCCGCAATACATTTAATAATTTGAAAATTGGGCAGAACATTTTCCGAATAGCAACCGGAACCGAAAGGAACCGGTCTTACAACGAAAAATTCTATTATTTAATTTTCTTTGAATATTATCTTATCAGCATATGGAGTTATAGTTTTATTCAGCGATTACACGATCTGAATGGTTGATGTGCTCTCCAATACAAGAGTTTAACTCATCATGTATCAATGTTTTCATATATTTTTAGTCTCAAATTTTATCCCGTATAAAACAGGGTAGGAGGAAAGAACATAGGGAACCTAGCATTAAGAAACTCTTTTACCAGTAAGACACTTCAGTTCCCAACTTTCCACTATAATCTTTAGGCATTGCGTGTAGATTGGCGGTAGTCAACGCTGCGCTCTGGCCAAAAATCAGAGTGAAGAAATGAAAATATAAAAATATTTAATTATTTCGAGTGGGATTCCAACCCATAACCTGTCACTGTATCTGGCCTCAGTTTAAATTTCTTTATTTTTGTTTTCTACATTTTCACAACTAAAAGAACGATAAACGCTTGGTACAGTTTGTTAATGCTTGACTTCGTCTGTATATATTTTGTTTTTTAAACTGACTTCAATTTTTATTATTTTGATGAGAAAAAATGAGAACAATTAAATATTTATTTGTTATAAACCCCTCTAAGCTCTTTACGGCTTAATTTTTGAATAGCATTGGAAGATTAAAATTTACCTTTTGTGAACACATTCGAAGCAATTATTCGAATGTGTGGGGTCAGATCAAAGAATAATATGCGATTTGTGTGAAATAAAACAATTAATTTGCGTTACTGTAGTCATTTGTTTAAGTTGTTCAATATATTGTATTTTCTATATGTTTTTACAATTTCACGCTTGTACATCGCGAGGTCAGGAGGAACCTAGTGCTTGGAGACTTCGTTTCCTACTTTCCGTGCAATTTCGGAGACATTGGTGTTCATAAAAAAGTCAGCGTGGGAACCTATTGTTAAGACATTCCGTTCCCCACCTTCTGCCGAATTCTTGAGGCATTGCGTGTTGAGTTGTGGAAATCAATACCGCGCCTAGTCTACCAGAGCAGGAAAATAAATAAAAATATAATAATTCGCGAAAGTATTGACCAAACCCTTGTATGGACTTCCATCACGATCCTACAGCATCACAACGGTCTTTATATTTTTCTTTAATATAAATTTACATGCCACCACTTAACTTTAATTAAGAGTTAGTTAACTTAATTTTAAACAATGTGCGAGCCCCAATGTGAGATAATGTGTATATCTAAAATATGTTTACTTACTTGGTACGATCAAAGTCTAATATGTAATATATTTTGTGTATTTTATTTAGTATATAGAGAGACTATTCGCACATGAGTGTGTGTAAAACGGACAGGTTTGATTCCCATTAGATGAAATGAAATCTCTTCTCTATCTCTATATATAATAAAACAGCAAAAATATTTTGTCTGTACATTTAATATTTTTGACTGTAATGGATAGAGGGACGCTTACAAAGCAAAAATATATTTTTTAAATTTCTTGTCTGTTTGTCTGTATGTATGGTCACATTAATCTTCGAAAGTATTGAACCGATTTACTTCAAACTTTCACCAATTGCTTTGTTTTAACTCAATTTAACATCTTAAGTTTGTTTCATCAAAACGGATTCATTAAAAAAAATATCATTGTTCGAATGAACTCAAGGCATTAGTTTGCCTGTGCAAATTATATAGCAATCTATATCTATATAAGGATTGCTATATTATATTCAATGATTGAAGAAGTAATTATACAGCGTACCCAGACGAGCGGGCGAAGCCGCTAGCAGGCCGCTAGTATTTAATATGTTAAAAAAGAGAATATTTTTATTTAGGATAGGCTAAGCTAACCTATCCTACAGTCATAATACTGTTGTCCGCTCTCCGTTTGCAAGTTCACTGGCAGAATTTAATGTCACGCGTTGTCTTACTAGAGCAAGAAAATGATTTAAACATAATTGTATTCTCGAATGTATTTATACTCCTTAGTCTTGCATAGTTTTAACAGTCGCTTTTCCACTGTGCCTCTGTGGCTTTGAAATATAATTAAAAAGCTTTTTAAAATTGGTACTCAATAATTAGGGTTCGCTACCTCGAAAAGAAATAAACGAAAACCTTACAGGATCACTTTTTATGTCCTATAAAGGTAGATTAAATATAAAGAAACAATATCACAAAATCAAAACGTGTAGCGCACATTATTTATAAGGCATTTAGAATATTATCAATTTAGCGCGTCACACACAAATTAAACATATAATGTCTAAATATATCATTGAAAATTATTTGTTTATTAATATGGGTTAGTTGTTTAATTATTAAATGCTTCGTATATAATATATAGAAAATAAAATAAGTAAGTATTAAAAAAAATCAGCTTCACGCTGTATCCCGCACAAAGCAGGGTAGGTAAAGGGAACCTAGTGAATGAGAATTCTGGAGGAATTGCATGTTGAGTGGCAGAACTCAACGCCGAGCTTTGCCTCGACACCAGAGCGAAGAAATGGTAATATAAACGTAAATATATATTTCACTTCCTCGAGTGGGGATCGAACCAACAACCGTCGTTTACAGTCACATGTGCCGCTGCGCCACGATGGCCTTAGTATTAAGTAAGTATAAATATTTATTTTTCTACATCCCGCACATAGTCTGAGCGGAGTATTGATAATTGTATCTACTCTTTTATTTTCTGTTGACGTCGGTAGTACATTATCATATAGTTTAGTGGATCACTAAATTGAGGAGGGCTCTATTATTTCATTGTTTTAGGGTTCCGTATCTCAAAAGGCAAAAACAAAATAATCATGGGATTACTTTATTATTCGTCTGTCCGTATGCTGAGACTCTCGAGATCACATGCAGGTATCGAGCTAAAATTAATTTCAAATATTCAATTCTATGGTCCCTTGAAATAGAAAACAAGAAACAAGTTAACAGAACGGAAAAAAATCACATTGAGACAATTTATTAAAATTTAATAAAAAAATATATAACAAATATTTGTAGTTAATTTCATAAAAATATTAAAGCATATGCACACAAATTCTAATTCTAAAAAAATTGTGCCAATGCTCGAAAATTGAAGTCTGTCAACTTTTATAAGTAGTTCTCTATAACCTATAATCCTGAAATTGATACGGAGCCTCGAGGGGCAGTCCGACTCGCACTTAACTGATTTTTTTTAATAAGGACTTCATTTCCTTGCTGGTAGGTAGTTTAATTAATTTTCTTTCAAATACTTCATTATTATCAGCACTCGTAAATGGAATTTTTACGAGAAGGCTATGTACTCATATATACGACATAACGCTTAGAATTATGTATAATTATTTTATAGGTAGACATCAGGGTAGTAGCGAAATATTTTTTTCTATTTTCCGCACTTAGCAGGGTAGGCATAAGGAATCTGGGAACCTAATGTAACAACTGCATTCTCTACTTTTCACCGAACTCCCGAGGCTTGATGGGAGTGGCAGACCTCAATACCGCGCTTTGCTTCAGCGTTACCAGGGCGAGGAAATAAGAATATTTATTGGTTAATTTCGTTAAGTGGGAATCGAACTTGTGCCCCTGCGCCACGATGGTCTCTTATTACATTAATCAAAATGTAATTTTTAAAAAATCTATTGACTTTGAATTTTTTAACTCCGCCTTAATACACATTATATTACATTGGACATTACATATTAAACTCCTCAATTCTATGAACATTGACATTTAAAAATATCAAAATTAAAACAAATTACAATTGTATAAAAAGTATTTAGTCTTAATGTTTCTTATTATCATAAAATACGAGTACATACAACACAATATACGAGTATTTTTGTTAACCACAGTCTTATTAATTTTATGTATATATAAATTTACCTGTAGATCCAAATAAATAATAGAAGTGAGTTTTAACAAACAATTTAAAATTTATTTATTTATTTTTTAAATGATAATAATGTGATTTAAGAATTCTCAATTGATTAATAAATTATTTAATAGAAAAAATAAATACAGAGATTCTTATTAAGAACATATAAAGTTATTAAAAGTTGCATTATAAGAACGAAACTATAACTTAAAAAATATAACATAATAATAAAAATGAAAATTATTCTATTAAAAAAAATGAAAACTTACCGGCAAAAGTAGCGCTTCTATACCATTGCAAACTAAAACGGCGGCTACCATATAAATAATAGCTTTCATAATGACAGTCTTTATATAAATCAAATTCGACACGAAACTTCACAGATTCCGATTTCCAAAGTTCCACTGTACCACGTCGACTTCCAGTGAATTGTGAATGGGGAGGCTTTCCCGTTAGCTTTATATGCTTACTGAATGTTCTGCGCATATGCGCCT
This sequence comes from Heliconius burneyi, assembly GCA_018247715.1. NCBI lineage: Eukaryota > Metazoa > Arthropoda > Insecta > Lepidoptera > Nymphalidae > Heliconius > Heliconius burneyi. Next base: position 10,808 of record DWGR01000371.1, on the reverse strand, counting down.
GGACTCTACTCAAGTTACTTAAGAGTCCATATTGCTCAACTTAAAACTTAAGTTTAGGAAAACTTATTTATTTCTATTATTAAAACTTATATTTTTCATATTTAGTTTAAAATGTATTCTGTTACGTGTCTTTTGAAGTTGTGTACTAAAGAAGTTTGTATAAGTGTTATCAAACGCACGAGCTAACTTATCTAATTGATAAATATGTGTTTGTATTTGTAGTTCTTTAGCAAATATTTACAAAGACACTTACGGTTTTATATATAAGTATTTTACATTCATAGAATTTCCATGAAACTACCATGGGTCCATTACGATAAGCCCCTTTCGGTGTAAAAATGGAGATTTTTTCACCAATGTGGGATTTACCCCAATGGTCTCGTGGGTGGCGTAGGCTAGCTACATTACCATATTGTGTGTATCAAATAAAAATCTCTTTTCGGAATATGCCATATGTTCAATAATAACAAGAATTAATTAAATTTTCATGAATTTTGTTTTAATTTAATTGAAAAAAATATATTGAAATAATAATAATGATTTTATTATAAGAAGGAAAGATAAAGATAAATTTGACAAACTTGCCATAAATTACGATGAAAAGTTTTAATCATTAAACACAACGAGAAATTTATATTTTACCTTGTATGTACTAAGAGGTAGTATAATTGATCAGTGTCTGAGAGTAAGCGCGATGATTGTGGGTTCGAACCTCACTTGGGTTGGAGTGTCTTAACACTAAATTACCTCTGCTTCATAGCCTGCCTGGACAAAGCATGAAGTCAGAGTAAAATTGTAATGACAAATTTTATTCAGAAATTGATTTTAAAATTTTCTATAACAAAATAATTCTTTTTATTTTTATATCTCCTTTTTTTAACACTATAAAAAAAGATTAAAAGTGTATTATCTTCTTATAAATATTTGTATACTTTAGTAAGAGACTTACAGGATTATTCCCTACATTCCACAACTGGGCCACAATGAGAATTCATTGAACGAAAAATGTTTCTTGTGTCACAGTCGAGGTCAATAACCTGACGTATACAACTAGATTTTACCTGTGGCGTTGATCCGTGTTTAAATAAAAAAAAATTAAAATAAGTATGAAAACTTGTAAACGAAATGTAATACAGTGTTAGAAATCGGAAACGGATTACGTTTTTTTTTGTAAAAACAAGATAAAAACACATATCGTCTATATGTTTCTATATTATTCGGAAAGAGATTTCACGTAATTGCAATAAGTGAAATGTGTCACCTAATAACAATATTTCACACGAGTTTCCTTCCATCCTTGCCGCTTACGCTGTCTATCTTACAAGCAACTGTCTCCGATTGATGTTTTTGTTTTTAGTTTTCCGAATGAGCAGTATGCTGTTGGCCATATGGGCCTCTACTGGACTTTGGGAGGCCGAGCCAGAACAGCTCTGATCTTGGCTTGGCTTCCCCGGTATACATATATATTCAATAGCAAATATTTCAAAAAATATAATAACTTCCCTGATATATGTATATTCAATATATGTATATGTTTTTCTTTTTTAATTCAAAACACTTATTTTTGTCGACCAACAATTATGGCATTGGTACAAGCAGAATCTTCTAAGCTTTAATTTTTTTACATTCAAGCTGTATCTCGCATACAGGGTAGTCAGAAGATACTTGGAAATCTTGTATTAAGACACTCCTTTCCCATTTAAAGAAATCCGTCTTCCACTCTCCGCTAAGCTGAAGGGATGACGGAATTCAACGCCGCACTTTGCCTCGTTTGAGAGCAAGGAAATTAAACTATTAACTATATAATTTCCTCGATTGGACCTCAAACGAACAACCTGTAGCGCTGATCTCACGCTTGTGCCCCTGCGTACATAGAATTCATTATTAGCACAACCAATACACCCCTGTTATTTTGGTTGTGTTTCTAATTCTTCTGTTATATAATTAAGAACAGCATTGTGACTACGATTTTTTTTCTTGTTTTGCTGCCTGGAGCATATATTTTTTCCACTACAGTAATAACACTAACTTTTTTTTACTTTTAATAAATCAACCAAAAAATAGAGGACAAAAATGCCGTCGTTTATTTACGTTTATATTTCCATTTCTTCGCTCTGGTGTCGAGGCAAAGCGCGGCGTTGAATTCTGCCACTCACGCAATGCCTACAGAATTCGACACAAAGTGGAGAACGGAGTGTCTTAACACTAGGTTCCCTCTGCCTACCCTGCTGTGTGCGGGATACAGCGTAAAGCTGTTTTTTTAAATTCAAACACAAAAATCCGACAGCAATATTAACCGGCTTAAATCAATTAGGGGTTGCGCTGCACTGAAGCTTTCGTCAGTCATACAGTAGATGAGAGCGCATCTATTCTGTGTACATTCTCTAAAACAAGTGCAAAGCTACGATTACACCTTACGGCTGTGCATTCTAATATAAAGAAAAAATAAACAAATCTTATGTGTAGGATGAATAGAGTAAAGAAGAGTTAAAATTTAAATAATAATGCACTGTTCAAAAAAGAAAAACTAAAAATATAAAAAATATATTATGTTATTTAATAAATAATTAATAAAATAAAAAATAATCATTAAAAAAATCAGCTTCACGCTTTATCCCGCACCCCTGCCGTGTGGGGGATAAACAGAGGGAACATAGTGTTAAGACACTCCGTTCCCCACATTCTGCAGAATTCTGGAGTCATTGCGTGTTGAGTGGCTGAACTCAACGCCGCTAAAATAATCATGATGATTTAATAAAGCTAAAAAGAAAGAAAAATTAAGCAAAAAAGAAAAAATATAAAATCTGCCCAAAGGAGTTTCTACGGAATGTTGTAGTGTCCCAAGTTATCAGATTCAACAAAGGACTTAAAGCTTAAGTAGCATAATCCGCGTTGTGTAGGATCAAATCGTATAATTGTAACGTATTTCATTAGTTTTGGATCAACATTGTACGTTCAATGGGAACGGAAAGCCGATTAGTGTATCTGTTTGATCTTGTCCTATAATTAGATAGAAAAATCTTTTATCTCTATTATGTACGGAAAAATTGTGAATTTATCTTTATTTTATACATAACGATAGTTGCGTGAATGTGTGCCATCTCAGCTGCGGATAAGCTCCAAGAGCGGCTGAGATGATATGGCCACGTTACGCGCCGGCCTAAGAACTACGTCAGATGCAAGTGCCTTGCTATATCAGTCCCTGGAGTGAGACCTCTCGGACGTCCAAGAAAGCGCTGGTTGGATGTCGTGACGGAGGACATGAGAGCCAATGGTCTAACCATCGAGGACGCCAAAGACCGTGCAAAGTGGAGTAGATTCAGCAGGAAGGCAGACCCTGGCAATAGCCGGGATTAATGCCAGGATAAAGAAGAAGAAGATAGTTGCGTGAAGTTGATAGATTTTTTATTGTCTTATTTATTTTTTATATAGCATAATATCATACATTTTTAGAGATAGTGAGTTTGATTCCCATTTAAAGAGCTAATGGATATTTTATTACGATAGCTTTGAGTATGGACGTTGGCAATGTTATAATGAGAAATTCTTGAACTTCAAGTTTGGCTCTAAAATATATAAACAATTACGTTAATTATAAGTTATTGGGACTAACATATATCCATTTATAATAATTGGTAGAAACTTTTGATAACATACAAATATAGTGAGAGATTGACTTCTAAAGAATCATATATGATAAATTGAAGTTTAAATGCATGAAACACTTGTTTACGCTATTTTTATTTTGTGTGAGTTTGTAATGAACCCTTTTGCTTTAGCCGCTGTAGAAAATAAAGTAGGTCTCAGAGCCGGTTAAAGTTGTGAATCAATTACGACGGGTGCATACTAAAGTAGGCTGTACTTTGTAGGTGTTATACCATCGTAGAGTTATTTTACAACTTACTTGCTATATAATTAATACGTGTGAATGATTTTTTTTTGTCTGTTTGTCTGTTTTTTTTTGTTACACTTTAAACTAACATCTACGTAAAATAATAAGTATTACTAACCCTCTATGTTTATATATTGTATATATATTTTTGTCTTGTTATGGGTGAAGGCAGTATTTTAACTGGATATATTTTAAACATGCATACATGCATTTTTCATTACTTGCTATATACTTAATACATGTAAATGATTTTTTTTTCGTCTTTTTTTTTGTTCGTTCGGGCAAATCTCAAGAACAGGTGAACCAATTTGTAACATAATTTCACTGACCGATTGTAATCGAGGTACATATAGTTTTTTATCCCGAAATTCCCATGGAATAGTGTTACGCGTGAAAAACTGCGTCTGCCGTGGGCGATTGCCGATATACATATCTAATAATAGATTGTTGTTTTATTAAGTGTATAATATACAGTTGAAGCCAGTCGTAGCGCAGGGATACCAAGATGTAACTACAAAAGCGACTGGTTGTGGGTTCGATTCCTACACAAATAAATTTGATATTTTCAAAAACGTGAAATCCTTTACATTTTATAAATAAAAATCAAATCTTCAGGCAGAGGGAACCTTTAGGCAGAGGGAACCTAGCGTTAAGACACTTCGTTCCCGTTTTTTATAAATATAAGTTTAATATATATATATGTACAACATTAACTTGTCACAATTAAAAAAAATAATGATATAATACTATACCTACCTATCTACATAAATAAAAGGAGATGTTTAATTTTCAGAAGAATATTCTGAGAACGATCACAATAAAGAAATATTGAAATGAGCGATCGTTGGTGGCGTACGATAAATTTTAATTAAGTTTTACATTTTGCATCAAAATAGATACATTTAGAAGGAATCTTTGGAAAAATATCGAGGAAAGAAATTACTAGAGTATTATTTTTAACTTTTCTTAATTTTATTTTTATTATTTGTTATTCTTGTATTGTATTCTTCATATAATAATTAACCAACCAGACACCAGGATGTTTGATGGATCTACCGATTCCTGGGTGATTTTAAAAATTGTAAGAGCACTGGTACCCATGACACAAGTTAAATCTTACAATAAGTACCAGAGTTCATAAAACCAGAGTTTAATTACATAACTGAATACTATAATAAATAGGTTTGATTTAGTGTATCTGTACTGTACTGTACTCATATACTTTTTGATGGTAAATTTTCATTTTATTTCATTTCTATGTAACTCTACTGCCCCACGATGTTTATATATATAAGACAAATTAATTTTATGGAAGGGTAGATTTCTTTACATATATGTATAATATTAGCATTATAATTTACGTAGATTAGAGTGATTATGAAGGTAAAGGTAGGGATAACCAACAATCTAAAATTTTCTAACCGACTACCCCGGTCGATTTCAAAATTGACTTTGATTACCAATAAAATGAAAAATTTTGCGCTTTAAAACAATTTGCATAAGTTTACAAGCCAGAAAACTTAGTAAGTATATATACAACCTGACAGATTGTGGGTTCGATTCCGGCACGGAAAGCAATGTGCAACATTAAGTTCCACAGTTTACTAGCAATGCCTCTCTATTTCTATTCTATACGTGCCAGATACAGCGTGATACTGAAAAAAATAAATAAAAAAATCAGCTTCACGCTTTATCCCGCACACAGCTAGGTAGGCAGATAGAACCTAGTGTAAAGACACTCTATTCCCCATTTTCTGCCGAATTCAGGGACCACTGCGGGTTGAGTGGCAGAACTAAAAGCCGTGCATTTTTGCCTTGACACCAGAGGAAAAATTATAGATATATGCAATTTTGTTTGTAGTACAAATTAATCATTTGTATACTTTATTTAATCACACGCAAGCGCAAATACCTTGGCAATTCTTCCACTGGCCTACATAATTTCTAGGACACAGAAGTTATATCTTATATTCACTCTTCACTATCAAAACTACTGTTTTGTAATATTTAATAACTGTTTTTTATTACTGTGATTCTGTATTTGAGTCCATATTTTTTAGACCAATCGTGGCGCAGTGGCCTGTAAATGAGATTGGTTATGGGCTCGATCCCCACTCGAAGAAATGACATATTTATTTAAGAAAAATAAAATCAGCTTCACGCTGTATCCCGCATACAGTAGTGTAGGCAGAGGGAACATAGTGTTAAGACACTCCGTTCCCACTTTCTGCCGAATTCTGGAGGCATTGCGTGTTGTGTGGCAGAACTCAACGTCGGGTTTTGCCTCGACACCTGAGCCAAGAAATAGAAGTATAGACTTAATAAATATTTCACTTCCTCGAGTGGGGTGCATCCTTTGCCTCGACGGCTGTGGGTTCAACTCACGACCATCGCGTTACAGTCATACCCTTGTGCCGCTGCGCCACGACGACATATTTATTTAAATCTATATTTCCATTAATTCGCTCTTATCTTATTTCATTTTCATATTATTTTCCACCAGGGAAAGTAGAACAAAATAGAAAAGAAGGAATTGTTATTTATTAATATTTTCATTTCTTCGCTTTAGCCCTAAAGTAAAAACTCGAGTTTTTTCGACTTTGAGTTCCGCCACTCACAGAACGCCATGCTTCCATAACTTCATCAAAATATGGAGAACGCAATATTTTAACAGTAGGTTCCCTTTGCCGCACACAGCAGGGTATGCTGTGTGCGGGATACAGCGTGAAGCAGATTTTTGAACATATACAGTAAATTTATTTCTTTTAGCGTCACAATGTGCTTTAGACACCTACTAGTCTTAATTCTAAATCTATTATATATATAAAACACTTAAGTGCTCAAGGTAGTAAACTGAAAACATATAAAAGTCAAACCACGTCGTTAATTGCGATCAAAATATAGCGTCCATTAGTTGTTATTGTGGGCATTAAATATTTATATATAGATATGATTCAACCAGGTGGCCGTCGTGTCGCAGCGGCACAAGGTTGTGAATATAACGCGTCAGTTGTGGGTTCGATCCCCACTCGACGAAGTGAAATATTTATTTACGCTTATGATTTCATTTCTTTGCTCTGGTGTCGAAGCAAAGCGCAGCGTTCAGTTCTGCCACTCAACACGCAATGCCTCGAAAATTCGGCAGAACGTGGGGAACAGAGTGTCTTAACATTAGGTTCCCTCTGCCTATCCAGCTGTGTACGGGATACAGCGTGAAGCTGATTTAATTTATTTTTTATTTATATGTTTCAACAATGTTATAGCGTGTTTCAAATTTATATATACGTTATTGAATTTCATAATAGTCATGAATATAATAATATTTTATTTTTTAAATACAATCATTTCACGTGCCTTAGCCGGAAGTTAAGAGAGCTTAGGAAAATAACACTTAGATTTCTATTTTATGCCTCTTCAGAGATAGAAACTGGTGTTAGGTTTTCTCTGATCATAACAAAAAAAAAAATATCTTATGTATGTAAGAAATATCTGTTCTAATATAAATAATTTTAACTGATTTACAATAAATGGATATAATAACAATAACATATAGCCTCACCTTATAGGTGTTCATTAATGATATAACATATTTTTATTGTAAACTCGTCAAATAAAAAACATGTTTTTTTAAGATATTTTATTAAATAATTAATAAATATTATAAATAATGTCTCTATTTGGATACAAAACATGTGCTAAATACAAAAATATTCCAGTTATAATATCGTAAAGAGCACTGAACAGCCTCACAAATACATCAAGCTGAAACGACAGGAGAGGGACTTTGAAAATGAAACCCATTGTACGGTAAATGTAATGAATAATCTGCTTGTACTTCTCCTGGTCTTGAAGTAAGATCTACTAGCTGCTGGCTAACCGGCGTGTTTGAAGGCAATATATTAATTTGGGACGATACGTCAGCAGGATATACATGTATAGGGTAAAGCATCGACTCTTTTGACATTCGCTTATTTTCCCCTGTAGTGACATCACTTCTTGCTTTATTCCCGTTATTTGCTAAGATTATCTTATTTTTATTAAAATCTCCAAATCTATTCAAGGCATGAGCTTGTGTTGGATCTACTTGATTGTGCCAATCATCACGACTTCTCTTATCAAAATGTTCGTAAGGTGGGAAAGAGTGATAAAAGCCGTAGCTTAACGGACTTGCAGCAATCTGGAACAAAACATCTGTTAACTGGTTATCTTCCGATTTGATTAGTAAACGTGCTGCACAGAGGGTGTGTGTTATTAATAATTCAGTTTTAGAGATAGTTAAAGTTAGACTTGAAGGATTTAACGTGATTATTTTTATTATACAAAGCATTGTTTTAATTGACTGAACATCATACCTTCCCTCTTTCATGATACCCATCATATGTGTCAACCTAAAAGAGAATATTTGTATTAAAGTGTTAGTATGTGGTAAAATATATAATTTTGTTAAATTTACCAAATTACGTTAGTCTCGTGACAGTTAAAATAACGTGTAAACTCAATTAGCCCATTCCGGGTGGTGGCCATTTAATTACTTTCGAATGTGTCGCTGTGAAGGGAAGCCCGATAATTTGTATTATCAACAAATATTGAAGGTAGATCCGTAATTTGCGCAGATAATTATAAAGTTTCACCACTGTTACATTAAACAACCTGGTGATGATATTTGTTCATGTATTGGCGTCTAAATATACTTATTTGGATAATATCTATGTCTAAATTGATGGCCAGAACACCAAATCTGGGGTTTAGTTAAGAGCTATCTATTTACAATATGTTGACTAATAAATTATATTTACCTTTTTAAGTCCCTGAATTGAGGCAAGTATAAGTGCCATTTTGGCTAAGAGTAAGGCTTTTCCCCCTAGAACAGCTAAAAATTGGAAGCCCATAGGAATAAGCACCATACCGATGGACACTATTCCGAACATCATCATTGTCATCATGTGATAGCGACGTCGACCCCTATATTCAACTAAAATTCAAAGTACAAAATTTGTATACCAGTTTTTCTGGTTTTTCAGATAAGATATTATAATTAAAAAAGAATCCAGAGACTGGTGGTGGCGCCGGAACTCAATCCAATCCGATTCCAATCCTCGCTCTGATAACGAGGTGAAGCACCCAATACGCAATGTCTCCAGGATTCACTGGGAAGTGGGGAACGGAAGTGTCTTAAAGGGTACTAAGTGTCTTAACACGAGGTTCTCAGGTTCCCTCTGTCTATCCTTCTATGTACGGGATACAGCGTGAAGCTTAAAAAATATTTATATGTCTTTGTAATGTTAGTAGTTTAATAATGATGACACAATATTTGCGTAATATTAAATAAGAATATTGATAAATCGTTTTACTTTCATTTTAAATATGTTGAGACATCGTGTGTTAAAAATATTTCTTAGAAATAAAAAGGCTTCGACAGTAAATATTCAGCGTCTTTTATATTTTGTCAAAATTGTACAATAAATACAATACTTATACTAAAGTAGTACAATGTCGAGCAAAATTTATTTACATTTAATATTATACAAGGGTGTGACAGTAACGCAACGGTTGAGGGTTCGATTCTCACCCGGGGGAATGAATTATTATTTATTAATCTTTTCATTTCTATGTGCGGGATATAGCGTGATGGTGACTTATTTTAATAATATATTACCTATAATGAAAATAACTGGAAAGTTTTAACGATGGTTAACAAAATGTTTAAGATAGAAATATGATTATCAAAAACGGTATTTATTCAGTGGAAAATTAATCCGAGGAACTTGAGATAATAATTTCTTACAAAACTAATTATGTTCTAATAGGCAAGTCAAGGCGTGTGAGCTCATTATATACGTACGTAGGCACAACTTATACGAACGAAATAATAAGGTGTAATTATTATTTTTGTGTAGGCGTGTTCGTACTAGTACAGTAGTTGTATTGAGTGAGGTTGTCGGTTCGATTCTCAGCCGGAGATATAATTTATATAATTTATTAATAAAAATATTAATAGAAAACCCTCGTTCTGGTAGGAATGGGAAATTTCGAACTATTTCTTGTTCTTGCTGCCAACCCTTCTTTATTTGGGGATGCAGCGTGATATAAAAAAAATCTAATTAAGTTTTCGATTGTATTAATTTATTAATCTATTTTTTTAATGTATTTTTTGTATGTTATTTTTTGGAAAATGACAAGTAAAAGTATATTTTTATTTTAGTTTTGTATTTAAAGATACCTGTTTTAAATTAAGATTTATTTTTTAAATGTAATGGCTTGGAGATTTCTTTGCAATATTTGTAAAAAACAATTTCACATTATTAAATAACTTGAAAAAGTATCTTGAACTTATGCTTGGATACTAGACGTTTACTATCTCTTGCCATCCGTAGATTCTTTCAATAGTTGAAAATTTACTTAACCGGTCATATTTTATCCTCTTTCTTGAAATGAATTGAGTTTAACAAGCGCAAGGCGTACTACGCGATCAATTAGTCTTCCAACATACTTTAAGAAGCAAAGCAAATTATAGTTATATATGAAGTATACTGTCTTTGATTATGACAACAAGTGAAGCATCAATGATCTCATTAATAGAAATAATTGTTGTATTTTTTCAACTTCAAGCTGTATCCCAGTAGCAGAAGAGGCCAAGGGAGCTAGTGTTAAGACACTCCGTTCCCATTACAACGTTTTCGTTACTTATATACCGCCGAATTCTGGAAGCTTTGCGTATTGAATGGCGTAACTCAACCTAACTTTGTCTAGAATTTAGAGTGAAGTAATGGAAATATTAATAAATAATATATCCTCGAGTGGCAATCGAACCCACTACTTGTCATGATTACAGTCATACGCTTGTGTCTCTACGCCACGACTGGCCAATCAAATTTCATATTAACAAAAAAAAATATTTTCATAACTAACAAGTAAC
>DWGR01000370.1:0-23893 GCA_018247715.1 Heliconius burneyi | reverse complement strand
AGTTTAGGTATAAATTAATATAGTCTGAGATCCTGGGGCCCCCAGACCCATTTCAATTTAACAAAGCTGCAATTTTAAGGTTTAATAGTCATAAATTTAGTTAAGACTCTATGCACACTAGCTACGTTAAAGTAGAAACCCTAGTATTTAATTATATTTTTAAGAATATTGTAAAAAAGTATATTTAGTATTACCAAACCTTTAACGTGGGCATTTGCCCCTGCCAGACATCCTAAAGGTAGTTTAAAATTGGGGCGAATGACATTAAGATATAAAGTTTTAACACTATATATTATTTACGGATTATTTCAAGAAATCCCTCTTGAGACACCAGACCCCATCCGATGACTCAATTATCTTCCCAGACAGAGATATACCATTATTTGGCGCTACCTCTGTAAGGGCCCCACTTTCAAGTTAGTGAGTGGGTATACTGTCTTAACTACATATTAGACTAATACTCCTTAAAATTTCAGCTTTGCTAAAATGAGGTAGGTCTGGCTTTGGGAAAATAGAGGATCTAGTGAAAGATTACTCTCCTTTTAATTTCCATTCAAACAGAGTAGCTATTGAGTGGCTGAATCCAGAGTATACTTAAATTGGGGAAACCAGAAAATAAAAATATGTAAACATATAAAAATATCATCGGATGAAATTTCACAATCATAGAGCAAGCTATCACGTAATGATATTGGGCCGGCGTAAAAACCTTTATTTCTGAAGAAAATTACTATCTTTTATTATTCTTAAAATTAAAATTCTATAAATTTGAATAATTGTTTCAGAAAAGATTATCTTAGAAAAAGGAGGATTTTATGTTAACATGAACGATTAATTTACGAGTTAAATTATAGTCACAACATTTTCAAATGTTATATTATCATAAATTTATATAATATTATATACTTACTTATTTAGAAAAAGTATGAAAAATTGAACGTAACGGGACTCGAACCCGCGCCTCCTAGAAACCGACCAGGCGCAACAACTTATCTATCGAGTTCCGCTACGTTCAAATTTTTATACGTTTTCTAAATAAGTATTTTTCTCTCCTAAGTGTGGAACAACACATTAAATTTGTTAAAAATACCTTTTATTTTAGATCTCTATTAGAAGCAAACGGCATCTTGATAGATTGCTCAATTTTTATGCGAAAGTGATTTGCAATGCAGTAAGTATCTTATTTAATCATATCAATATCTATTAGGCTCCTATAGAGTAAAAGTCAAAAAACTTCCCTACCAGTGGCATAGTGGGACGGCGTTGGACTGTAAATGGTACTGTGACTAAATTCTCCTATGTTAAATAAAAAATATTATTTTCATTATAGGCAAGTTAATACCAAGTTATCCTTGTCTATCTTGTTATATGGACTCTTTACCCGTTACTATCAAGCAAGCCATAACTTTACCGACTTTCAAAACAGACTTAAAAATTATTATTTAAACCTGAGAATTTTAACTATTAATATGTATGTGTCAAAGATAAATATGTTAAATAAATAATATTATTATGAATATTATTATTTGTATAGTTATAATTATGTGTGTATGTATAATCTATATATGCGTCTAAATATCTATGAATATTGTACGTTTATTTAAAAAAAACATTTTTTTTATCTAGTAGTCAGTCAGGAGTCAGTTCAGTCATAATGTACTATTTGGTGTACAATGAAGAGTATTTGACTTTTACTCTATATGTAAAATATAGAGCTAAGCTAAGAAAAGATATTTTAATTACTTAAAAATAAAATAAATAAATTAGCTTCACGCTGTATCATGCATATAGAAGGGTAGGTAGAGGAAAGCTAGTGTTAAGACAGTCCGTTCTCCACTTTCTGCCAAACTCTGGAGGCATTACGTGTTGAGTGGCAGAACTCAACGCCGCGCCTCGATACCAGAGCGAAGAAATGGAAATAAAAATGTTTCACTTCCTCGAACACTCGAGGAAGTCACACGCTTGTGCCGCTGCGTCACGACGGCCTCAACACAATAAAAGTGACTAAGCCTCGTTTAAATTCTTTGAAATTCCTTTAATTTTGTAAGTTTGTATGATGATTTGAGGATTTTTAATCCACAGCGCCAAAATTTGTCGGGCGTCGATCGTAATTGTGCCGCACGTTGGGGTCCAACGAATATATATGCAATTGGAAACGGAGAACACAATGATAACACTGTGAACATTCATAATGGATAATTTTTAACAAATAGAAAAATCCACTTCTAATCAACTTCAAAGTCAAAAGTCAAAGTTCCCGCTCTTTTTATTTGCTATTAAAGTTATTGATTTAAGCAGTCGGCACATTTCACCTCGCAAAGTTGAGGATATATGGGATGTAGTCGATGTGATTTGTTATTAGGTTGTTCCCAGTTCATTGTTCTTGCTTTGTTAGTAATTTAAATGTTTTTAATTAATAAATATTGTGAATTTGTTAAAAGTGCTGCTATAATTAGCACTGAGTAAATACCTATATGTGTTTTCGAATGCTAGTTATTTAAGCTTCAGGTAATAGTTATTTTGATTTTCAATACATAAAATTCTATTTTGTTATATTAGTGTTATTTTTCTTTCTATATTTCACTTCTGAAACCTTAATTTAATATATATATATATATATATATATATATATATATATATATATATATATATATATATATATATATATATATATATATATATATATATATAAGGACTTATAAGTAATAAGTTGGACAACTTATAAGTAACCTCATAGCGTACAGCGTTGTAGCGACATAGATATTTAAATAAAAGGCGCACTTATATTGTCCAATGTCTTATTACTTGTTTACATAAAGGTTTTACAATGAATCTCACAAGATTAATAAAATGACAATAGATTAAGAGCCAATAGATTAGTTCATGTACATCTCACGCCATAGCTGTCAACACATCACGACCGCCATCACTCGTGGCGAAATCTACTACTCTATTCGGGGTTACCCGCTCTCATGCTTTAATATTCTTCTTATATTATCCATCATAGAATTATTAAAAAACTTTAAAAAATAATTATAAGTATTAACAGTAAAAATAAATTAACAACATATAACAGATAAACATGATATTCGAATCTATAAATACATATATACAATAATATATATAAACTACAAACATATCTATCTATATACACACACTACACATATTCTATAACAAATTCATACATAATTATAAATATATATTATATAATTGCCTATATTTAGATGAGTTAAAATACAAGAAAATGAAATGCAATAACTTAAAACTCTATCGGAATATAAATTAATTGTTCTCAGTAGCAAGTAAATGCTTTTTTAATTGGGTTATAAAGGATTTTAGGGAAGGGCTTCTCTGGAAAATATTAGGGAGTTGGTTCCAAAGGGATGAGGCATATACGGAGAAGGACTTCTGCAAGAATTTGGTGTTGCTCCTAGGTACGTCAAACGCCGGCACGACCGCCTAGAGCGTGATGGAGGATGAAGAAGGTTGAACATATATGTATATATGTTATATAGATATATGACATGTCAGGATAATAAGCTGGTATACTTTGAGCATTGATAAAAAAAACAATTAAATCTTTTAGAGAATTTGAAACACAATTAAGGGAAGGAATTGATGCACTGTGGAAACTTTATGTACTTGATGAGTCCAATGACAATATAGCCGCGGGTTCCGCACTAATTTCAGCATTATATCATGAGGAAACTGTTGTAACTTTAAAATTATTAAAGATATTTTTATTATATGATGTACATAAAAAAATATATATTTCGAGGCCGTTGTGGCGCAGCGACACAAAGGAGTGACTGTAACGCGGCGTTTATGCGTTCGATCCCCACTCGAGGAAGTGAAATATTTATTTACGTTTATACTTCCATTTCCTCGCTGTGGTGTCGAGGCAAAAGCGCGGCGTTGAGGTCTGCCACTCAACACGCAATGCCAGAAAGTGGGGAACGTTACAGCGTGAAGCTGATTCTTGATTCTGTTTATTTAACTGTATAAATTTAGCAATTTTTCCTTTATTTGTGCTGTAAGACGTTATTTCCTACCAAATTTAAAGTGTCTGAGTTGTAAGTAGCCTGTAGGTTTTGATTCCCTTCCGAGTTTTAAAAATTTGCAAAAATTTGGGGCAATACAATTTCAGATTGATACCTGATTGAATTCGGCAGAAAGTGGGGAACAGAATGTCTTAACACTAGCTTCCCTCTGACTACGCTACTGTGAGCGGGATACAGCGTGAAGCTGATTTTTTTAAGCTACTGCAATGCCACCCCCATGGTGTATATGAAATTTACTATACTATCTACTAATAATGTTGCATACTGAGCTGACAATGTTGGTATTGACCTGGAATTTGGATTATGACTTCAGTTAAAACGTAAAGTTTTAACTAAAATATTGTCAATTCAAAATGGCCGCCGCAATAAAATGAAAGTTTATAAATTTTTACACAGCCTCCTTGATTTGGGCATCAAGGCTTGAATTTAAATTAATTATAAAAAAACTGTATTTAGCAACTAGAGATACTGCCGGAAAGTAGCTAAAGTGACTATATAACTAAGAAAAGTAAACTGATGTAGTAAGACTTGCAGAGGTGCTCAACGTAAATTCATTCATTCTAATGTAGAAAATCATAGTCCTGCTAAAGTCTGGAAGTTTTTAGATGCAATGGGTATTGGACGCTCACGGAAAGCTGTTAAGATAAGCGTAAAAATAGATGTTGTCGAAATGAACAAACTTATACTTCACAAATGTTAATATATTGAAACAATGTCAAAACTGACATTATCAATTCCATTCCTGCTGTCTCTTGTCCTTCTTCGTTTTATTTCTCTAATGTTTCCACTAAGGCCGTGAAGAAGCATGTCCTGGCCATTAAATCCGATGCTACTGGTAGTGATCAAGTTGGTCGAAAAATTATCTTTTTATCTCTTATTCCTATACTCCCAGTCCGATGCCATATTTTCACCATTCCCTTTCCACAAATACTTTTCCTAATGCCTGGCGCCAGGCAATATTATAATTCCTATTTCCGAAGTATCTAATCCTTTATCCTATACTAACTATAGCCCAATGTCAATTCTTCCGTTTCTTTCTAAAGTGTTAGAGCGTATAGTCCACAACCAACTCTCATATTTTTGATATTTAAATAAAATCCTGTTACCCTTCCAATCTGGATTCCTTTTCCTATTCCTGGACACAACACTGTACCTGCTCTGAATAAAGTTAATGATGACATCAGGTTGGGTATTGAGAATCAACAAGTAACTATTCTAGCTCTTCTGGATTTTTCTAATGCTTTTACACCTTTGATTTTGATATCCTCCTAGCAATTCTTAAATCTATTAATGTATCCTCTAAGGATACTGAATGGCTTTACTCTTACCTACATGAACGTGGACAGAGTATCTACATGAACGACAAACGTTCATCTGTATGTAGCCTTAGTGCTGGTAATCCCCAGGGTGGAGTGCTCTCTCCTCTCCTTTTTTCCATATTTATCAACTCCGTTACTAAGCTTCTATCCCTTTCCTTTCACTTATATGCAGATGACCTGCAGATTTACATGACTACGGATGTAAATGACAATGTTAAGGCGATTGATGTAATTAATATTAATTTGCATACTATTAATACCTGGAGCAAGTCATTTGGTCTGTCTGTAAATCCTAAAAAGTCACAAGTGTGTATCCTCGGTAATCCTAAACAATTGTCTTAATTAATTTTTTCCTCTTTTACTTCCATTATCTTTGACATTTGTAAGTTGGAATGTAGCAATACTGTTAAAAATCTAGGTATCAAAATGGACAGTACTCTCTCTTCGGCTCCTCATATCTCTGACCTGAGCCGTAAGGTATACCATAAGTAAGCTAAAGAAGATGAGATGCTTGAACGTCTGCAAGACCTAGTTATTACGTTTATTTTTGGACTATAGAAATTTGATCACATCAGTCAGCATCGCGTTAGGCTTCAGTGGCTTTATGTAAAAGACCGACGGAATCTCCACACTATCACCCTCCGCTACTCTATCTTTTTCCATCATGATACTCCTATTTGCCTTAAGGATCACTTTTCCTTCCTAGGCTCCAATTCCCGTCTTCCGCTCAGCCTCCGCTTGAAAAGTGACAATGTTCTAGAAATACCATTGTGCCGTACCCATTGTTATAGTAAATCGCTTACTGTTGCAGCAGTAAAATTGTGGAATGCGCTACCACGAAAAATTAAGCAATCTACCTCTAGGAGCGTTTAAAATAATACATAATTATTGTGTGCTAATTTATTCTCACTTTATCTATTTATTTTCTATATATTTTACGTATGTACTCAGTGTATGTATAAGAATTTATGTATGTATGTGTGTCTATATTTATATATTTTTTTGTTTACTTAATTATTTGTTTATTTTTCGCGTCACTTTGCACCGCATTATGCCCGCACTTTTAATTATATCCTTCCGGAATATGGTTGCCTGTTTGTATTCACTGGATTTGACTTAGTGAGTACTCTGATATTTAGTGATATCTAGAATTTATCTGAAGATGCAAGGTTGGTAGAGGACCTTCTGAACTTATAGATAGACAGTTAACGTTCATACTTGTTTTATTTGTGTTGGCAAGCACTCTGCTGTTAAATGATATTCAGCATCTGAAAGATGTATAATCCATACCCATATTAAAAATTCGAAAGTAACTCTGTCTATCGGTCTGTCTGTCTGTCTGTCTGTCTGTCTGTTACGCAATCAGGGTCAAATCCGTAATCCAATTGTAATAAAACACTCATATAAAGATACTTGAGGGTCTCGGGATGAACATAGGTTCCTTTTTTTCTCATATTTGTAATATTCAAATACTTTTTAATTTGACATGCAATTTATGCCACTATGTTAATAACTATCGTCGTTATGCGACCGTTGCTAGGCAACAATTTACAGTTTGTTTTAAGAAAACATCACCCAAAATGAACTTGCTTAACGCATACATGGCGTGCGCCGACTCAACCTTATGAGACATAATAACAATGTTTTACAAAAATATTGTCCTTTAAATAATGTTTAAAAAAGTCCCCGATGGTATATGCTTATCTCTAAAGGTTGAGCAAAAGTAACCAATCTATCCGGTTTTTGTTAATGTTTATTTTAAAATTTGATATTCATCCTTATACAAATAAATATAATCGTCACTTTTAGCATTTCATCTAGATTGAAATTGTAGTTTACTGTATAATATTCTAATAAATAATTAAGGAGATGTCACTGATTCGAAATAACCTAGCCCACGAGCGGCATAGCATGACCGACACGAACGGGCAGATGACTTTGACGGTTTTGTAAATTTTCATACTTTTACGAATCATTTTTAATTTTTATGTAATTTATAATTAATTTAAACTACACTTATAGGAGAGAATATTTGGTTATCTCATATCGGTTAACGTATCGGTTAAAGTAATACGAGTTTATCGTAATTTTAATGATTTGGAATTTTATTTGATACTGCTCGCAAAAATAATCCTATTTAATATAGAAAAATGTTAAATTAGAATAGTTATCTATGTTCGCGCATGGAAAACTTTAGTTACTTTTTCTATTATTGAGAATTTCCTTTAGTTTTTTTTATTAATTAAACGATGCAACCATATAAAAATGATAGGACAAAGACAAAACTAAAAATATAAATAAAATTAAAAAAAAGAAGCTCACTTCATCTCTAAGTAGAACAAATGTGAAAGTTATCAGTTTTCTCCAAGAAGCAGTAATGGAATTTCTTGACACCAAGTTCATTCTTTATATTTATAACTAGCGGCTTGCCAGCGGCTTCGCCCGCTTGAAGTACATGATTTTTGTAGTTGTTCTTTATTAATGGTGTTCCGAGCGTGCCAGTCCAGCACTAATCACTTCGCCAATCTCATATTGAATGGAAAACATACGAAGGAGAATGTACGGTAAAAAAGTGACAATATTACACAAAAGGAGAAAACTAAAAAATCATATTAATTTATTCAGCTTCAGGCTGTATCCCGCAGACACCAGGGTAGGCAGAGGGAACCTAGTGTTAAGACACTCCGTTCCCCACTTTCTGTTGAATTCTAGAGGCATTGCGTGTTGAGTGGCAGAACTCAACGCCGCGCTTTGTCTCGACACCAGAGCGTAATATAAACATTAATAAATATTTCACTTTTTCGAGTGGGTATCGAATCTAAAACCGCCGCGTCACAGTCACACCCTTGTGCCGCTGCGCCACGTCAGCCTCAAGGAGAAAACTACATGCTTCTATACGTACAATTGGTAAATATATAGTTATTACAAAGTACACGTAAAAAGGATGTTTTTAAACATTTGTATTTGCTCGTAGATTTATTTCAAACGACCAAATCGAAGAATTCAAAAATTGAAAAGATTTGAAGATGAAGTCGTCGTTTACATCTGTGTATTGAACTAATTTCGACTTAAACCATTGAATATAATATAGCAATCTGAATATAATGTACGACGCTTTGCATCTTTGTATAGAATATAATACTTAAGGTGTTAGGTTGAGTTAAAACAAAGCCATTGGTTAAAGTTTGAAGTAAATCGGTTCAGTATTTTCAGAGATGTGCGTGACCATACATACAGATAGACAGAAAAACAGACAGGCAAGAAATTAAAAAAATATATATTTTTGCTTTCTTTTATTCTTTATAAGTGTCCCTCTATCCATTTCAATTAAAAAAAATTAATGTACAGACAAAATATTTTTACTGTTTCATTATATACAGAGTTTATTTATCCCTCGTTATCTCACTAGGTTTTCACGTTGATCATATTATACTCGTAAATAATATCGACGCTATAAAATAAACTTTAATTATTTAAGTAAAATAAGGATGTCATTTGAAGAATGTCCACAAATATTATTTTTTTATAATGGGAATAATTAACATCACATAAATTCGAGTAAAACAAAAGCTCTGATGTTTGAAAGGGAATAAGAAAGGTGATATCAGTGTGAATGGAAAATTAAGAACAATTACTTAAATGTGGAAGTGGAAGGTATATTTAGTATATATATCTAGAGAGGATTGTATTACCAGGAGCACTTATGCTGCTGGTAATTAAAATGATTGCTTCGATAAGACGGTGAAACGTCAGTGTAGCTGCATGTTATACTTATATTCTTGCTTTTTACGTGACCTTCCTCCAGTATCTTTGATACTGTGTTTTAGAAGGTCAACCGAGTTCTCCCCTACCTCTCTTCCCTCTCACTTTTCTATTATAAATCTTTTTGACCACCATTTTATCACTCATTTGTTCGACGTGCCCAAGCTCGCTGAGCACGTTTTTCTTCAATCTCACTGTCACATCCCCGTTAGTGCCCGCCATTCTATGCATGTCTTCATTGCGGATTCGATCAGCTAATCTGACTCTGCATATCATACGAAGAGATCGCATCTCCACGGCATTCATCTTTCTTTCATTCGACTTCTGTATTACCCAAGTTTCATGCCGTTCAAGTGCCGTATAACATCGTGAGTACCAACACTGCATTGTGTACGGCCAAACACGCAGCTGTGCTGACGTTTCGCCGTCTCATCAATGCAGCTTAGGCTCTGTTAATCTTGTTACCGGCAGTAATATGCCTTTCTACATCCCTCTCGTATCTTCCATCTCTACTGAATACACTTCCCAAGTATACTACCTCATTCACTTGTTCTAATATCTTGCCATTCACACTGACATTACTTAAAATGTATAATTATTATAATAATAATATAATCAAATTAATAGTATATATAATAATATAAAATGTAAATAATAATAATCGAAACGTAGAATATTGTTAAAAAAACCATAACAGCCTCAAATATTTTAACAGCCCTCAATCCACAGATAGTCAGGTTAGGTATATAAAGTTATTTCTGAAGACGATTCAATATAAAGTCTTGTTTTTATCACAATAAATTCATTCACATATTTTAAACGGACGAGCAGTGTTGTTTTAAAACTTATGTAGTTTTGTCATAATATTAATTATCGGCGATCGAAAGGTAATTATTATTAAACTGTAAGCTATTAATGTGAATGGAGTTTTTTAATACTAGGTTCCTTCTGCCTACCCTGCTGTGTGCGTGATACAGCCGGAAGCTTATAAAATAATAATCATAAAACCGCAGGGCAGCTTTTAGCGAGCTGTTGGGGAGTGGTGACCCCACGGACCCGAGTCCTCCGGAGAGGAACTGTAATCTATCCTCCGCCTCTGGCTTGCCTGTACTGGCCGGCAGAGTGGAGCGTAAGATCTATATGCTCGAAAGGGTGGAGGTGCTCAATCCGCGTAAAAGCGGAAAAACCCGCTCATGTGCTCCTCGTGATGGTAAAACCGGAGCACATCTCTCTACACCCACCTGTTTGTTTCTTGTTTGTGGGGGCCCACCTAGTGGGAGGCGAGTCACCATCCGCCAACCATTCAATTTGAGACTATTGTAAAGGCAGACGACATTAGTCTCAGTTAATCGCCCAGTAGTCCATCCAAATTCCATTCTATGGACCTAGTGTAGATTTCCACATTTTCTATAGTTCCTACGCATTAACCGGCGACCATCTCTGGCCAATTACCTGTGGTCACAGTAAAACACTAGTATATTCTCTAAGGGGCCTCTACGTATTGGACCTGTGCCCCCACGCAAGCCTTCCATAGAACCGGGTTCTTTTGAACCTTTGAAATATGAAAGAGCAACTTAATAATAATATTAATGTAAGCAGAGCGCAGAAATAAAAATATTACATATTTTATTTTCTCGAGTGGGAATCGAAAACATAACCTGTCACGATTACGCTAATATTTTTTAAATAATTATGACAAACTTACAAATAAGGTTTTTTTTTATGGTAAAAGGACAAGGCAAACGAGTGTTCGGGTCACCTGAAGGTAAGTGATCACCGCCGCCCACGACCCCGTGCAACACCAGAGGAGCTACAGGTGCGTTGCCGGCCTTTAAGGTGGAGGTAGACGCGCTTTTTGAAGATACCCATATCATATCGACCTGGAAACACTGCCGCGGGTAGGCCATTCCACAGTTCCGTGGCGCGTGGAAGAAAATTTCTACGAAACCGCACAGTAGTAGAGTGCCACGTATCCAGGTGGTGTGGATGATATTTAAGTATCCTATTTAGGTATCCTCTCGATTAAACGGTAAATTTTGTTGTGGGCAGAATTTACCGTTCGATTGTCGTGATCGATATACCTTTATAAAAAATGTTATTGTGTAATGAAAATGTTATTCTGCTTGTTTTTACAGATCTACAAAGATGTCGACAGCTCTTATATATTTTTTTTCAATTTTTTTCTTTGCTCTTCTGGTGGAATCAAAATCGTCAAGGTATTTTTTAATCAGTTTTAAGTTACAATGGATGACTGACAATTTTATTTAATTTTAAGTACAATAGAAATGTTAAGATATCCATACATCCATCCATCAAAAGAAATTTAAATTAAAATAATAGATGCTAAATGCTCATAATTAATTTAAGGTCTATTATACTGTCAATATTTTTCTCTTCAAAGTCTGATTTAAAAACTTAATTTATTTATTTTCACATAATTAATTACAACTTAATTTTCATTTTACGCTTCATGGAAACTTAAAGCTTAAATAAAAATCTCAAGGAAATAACTCTTACCCTAGTGGGCACTACGGTTAGGAAGGGATTCTTTTCTGAAATGTTTCTGTCTAAAAATGCTTATGCTTATATAATATTCAAAATGAAGCCCATCGTGACTCAAGGACAAGTCCTTGATTGTAAACGCAACAGTTTGTGGGTTCGATTTCCACTCGAGAAAAATATTAATATCTGACTTTTTAGCTCTGATGTGAAGGCTGAAAAAAAATTAATAGTAATATTGTAATAACACAGACGTCCTTTCTTTCAGTAACGCAGATGTCCTTTGTGCTGGCTGTTATACTAAAGAGGTACTCCTTAATATATTCGTTTAGCTATAAAATAATATACATATTATAAAATATTATAAGGATAGAGAGTCTAATGAAAGATCACTCTGCTTTCAACTTTTATTCAAATAAAGTAGCTATTGAGTGGCTGAATCCAGAGTGTACTTGAATTGGAGAAACCAGAAATTTGTATACACAATCATAGAGCGAACTATCACGTGATAAGACTTGGGTGGCGTAAAAATCAATACGTCTGAAAAAAAAAACTTTTTCTTAAAATTAAAATACTATAGATTAGAAAGATTATTTGAGAAAAAATAGAATTAGTTAACAAAAACGATAAATTCAAGATAAAATTTTTAATAATACAAAATTCCAAATGTCATAAATAAACTGCTTTATGTTTCAGCATGCTTCTAGACCAAAGCGGCAAGTTGTCCCCAATTCTAAATCGAATCTAAATTGCAATGTGGTAAGTATCTAAACCAAAATGTGCGCACGCAGTGTGCCCAAAGCCTCGAGTGTGTTAGTACCAGGTTATCTTTGTCTATCTTGGTGTATGTGAAATACAGAGTAAAGCTAAGAAAATATATTTTTATAACTTAAAAAAATTAAATAAATCAGTTTCACGCTGTATCCCGCACACAACAGGGTAGGCAGAGGGAACCTAGTGTTAAGACACTCCGTTCCCCACTTACTCCTGAATTTTGGAGCTATTCCGTGTTGAGTGGCAGAGGTCAAACGCCGCGTTTTCTCTCGTAACCAGAGCGAAGAATCGGAAATATAAATTTAAATAAATGTTGAATGTGGGATCGACCCTACATCTAGTCGGTTCTTGAGTGACACTAAAGAAGATACTTGATTATCAAAATACTAAAGCAATACCATCAGGGTTCTTTAATACCAAGGAACTCAGGGGAATATTATTTTCATGTATTCGCTTTGAGAAATAGTTGAGTTCCACCAATACGTACAATGTTGCCATTCTATCTTCATGCCTCAGGAAAATAGTGAAGAAAGGAGTGTTTGGAAACTATATGCTTTTACTTAGTATTCCGTGCAATGCAGGTTAAGAGCTAGTTAATGAAAATAAGTGTAAAAATGACTAATCCTCGTCTTAATAAAATTTCTTAAATTTGGATGTTTTACATGGCTCCCATCTTATCACCATTTATAGGTATATATATATATATATATATATATACTATGTATATAATTTGAGTTTTTTTATTCACAGCGCGACAACCATGGCTGTGCCTCACCTAAAGATACAACCAATATATATTACATTGGAAACGGAGAAAACAATCATAACATCGTGCAAATAAACAGTCCGCCCACAAAGCCCACACAACCCACAAAGCCCATCGAGCCCATCAGGCCCATCAGGCCCATCACGCCCATCAGACCCATCAATCCCATCAAACCCATCAATCCCATCAGGCCCATCAGGCCCATCAGGCGCATCAGGCGCATCAGGCGCATCAGGCGCATCAGGCGCATCAGGCGCATCAGGCGCATCAGGCGTCGACGTCAACGACGCACGACGCACGACATCGACGTCGAGCGACGACGCATTCGTACAA
The DNA here is from genome assembly GCA_018247715.1 of Heliconius burneyi. Taxonomy (NCBI): domain Eukaryota; kingdom Metazoa; phylum Arthropoda; class Insecta; order Lepidoptera; family Nymphalidae; genus Heliconius; species Heliconius burneyi. Next base: position 10,379 of record DWGR01000370.1, on the reverse strand, counting down.
GACCACTTATGAACTGAACATCCGTTACGTTTAGAATTCTTCCTTTTCTATTAAAATTATATAATATAATTATATATATATATATTTACATAATTGTCTTTAAAATTATATCTTTCAATTTTTAGACGTGTTATATTTTTTGTTTTTATTTTTCAATTGGAGTTTTCACTATTACCGCTGCCGATTATATTAATAAAATGTGATTGAAAGTTTCTTTAATTTTTTTTTTTCATAGCTTCACGCTATATCCCATATATACCAGGGTAGACAGAGGGAACTTAGTATTAAGACACGTACTAAGTATTAAGACGTTCCCCATTGTCCACTGAATTTGTCAAGGTATGGCGTGTTGGGTGGAGGTTCTCAACGCCGGCCTCCTAACTTGGTGCCAGAGCGTATTTATAAATAATAATTGGTTTCCCGAGTTTGGTTCGAACCCACAACCGTCACTTTACATTCACAGCCTTTTGCCCAAGTACGCCTTTTACTTGAAAAAACAATGGTATAATAAATAATAAATATGTTACAAAAGTATTTGAGGCGGTCGTCGCGCAGCGGTACAAGGGTGTGACTATAACGCGACGGTTGTGGGTTCGATCCCCACTCCTGTGTGCGGGAACTTAGAACTTAAACACAGCATATGTATATTAATCTCTAGAAACATACTGTTCCAGGTGAAGAAAACCTACAACAAACTTTCAAACTACACCGCTATAATTACTGCGTCCAATAAATTTTAATAAGCTTACCTTGCGTTATGAAGTTAAAAATATCGTAATAAAGATAAATGGTACTAATTCATTACTTTAATGAATTAATTGTCTGGAGCACCTCTCTCTTTTTTTAGTTTTAATTAAACACGGTCCAATGTCAGAGCTTGGTGGTTATATGAGTACGGTTTATTCATTTGGCTATTAAAATACATTTTTTGAAGGCAAAATAAGAGCTAATAAGCTTTGAGCTAAAAAAATTAAGTGTAGCAGATTTTTGTCCTATTTTTTCAGATTTACGCTTATATTATATTGACTTATTAATAAAGATATTGTTTGTAAGCTGATAGAAAATGAAAGTAAGGCAGATTAGTAAACTAGTAATTATGTAGTTTAAGCGGGCACAGACGCAAACAGGTTTCTAGTTATTAATAAATATTTGTATGCTTTGTTTATATACGAATAGAATTTGTTTTTTGAAAGAAAAGTATAATAAAAGTATTTTATTCTTCCTAGTACATATATATATAAACAATGCATAGTTCTTCTTTAAATGTCAAGCATTAAACCTAAAAACCAATTGTCATTCACTTTCATTGCTATTCTTACATTACAGGCGCTATACGTAAATGTTCGTAATAGAATCTATTTATTTAAAATTATATAAGAATATGATACAAAACTACTAGTTTCGTATTTTTTCCTTTGTGTACACCCAATTACTTAATTGGATGCAAAATTTCACCTTTCTAGTTCATCTGCAACTGGGCTAGAATTAAGGTCTATAGGTCAGTCAATAGATGATAAAATTGACGATATTTGGACGTCATTATCTAAATAACCGTTTGAGCTATATTTATGAAAATTTGTACACGTATACAAATGGCAGGTCTTCATGTATGGACCACATTTGAGACGTTTAAATGGAATAGTTTTTGAGTTATGAAGGGGTAAATAGTGGTTTCAAATGGTTCGTGTACAATAACACACAGTGCGGCTCGCCAGTTCTGTTTCACTAAACTTGGCTGGACGTACTCCGCGCGTCTAGATATATATAGTATCATAGTTTACTGTATAACATTCTAATAAATAATTTAAGAAATGACCTAGCCTACGAGCGGCATAGTATGACCGACGCGAACAGACAGATGACTATGACGGTTTTATAAATCATCATACATTTACGAACCATAGTAAATTTTTATGTAATTATTTACTGCCTATAAATAATTTAAACTACACTTTTAGGAAAAAATATTTGGTTATCTTAGTTCGGTTGACTATACAGATGTTCTACACTTAATATGAGTTTATCGTAATTTTAATGATTTCGGATTTTATTTGATACTGCTCGCAAAAAATATTCTATTTAATATATAAAAATGTTTAGTTAGAGAAGGTATCTATGCTACGCGCGCACGGACAACTTTAATTACTTTTTCTAATATTAAGAATTTCCTTTAGTTACTTTTACTTCTTTTGCTTGTTCATTTCAATTTTTTCTAATAATAAGTCTCCACTTTTTTTTTTTTAAGCCTATTTTGATTAGGCGTATATTTTCTTAATGATTCTATTGAGAACTGAAAATAATTTCATTAATATATTTAATAAACATTCGTATAGTTTAAGCAGGCGAAGCCGCGGTCTGGGTCCGTTAGTAATATATATATATATAAGCAATGTTACAATAAAAATGATAGGACAAAGAGAAATCTAAAAATATTAATAAAATTTTAATTATTATCTCTTAACAAGTTAATTTGTCGCTTCATCTCTTCGTAGAACAAATGTCAAAGTTATCAGTCTTCTCCAAGAAGCAGTAATGGAATCTTTTGACACCAAGTTCTCAGTATCCATCTTCATATTTATAATTATTTATCCCTCGTTATCTCACTAGGTTTTTACGTTGATCATAATATAAACAATAATGACGTTATAAAAAAACTTAAGTTATTTATGTAAAATAAGTAAATCATAACCTCTGGTGTTTGTAAAAAAACGATGAAAGTTGGTATCAGTGTAAATGGAAAATTAAGAATAATTACTTACATCGAGACACACTTGAAGTTATATTTAGTAAATATGGAACTAACAAAATGTATCTAGAAAGGATTTTATTACCAGGAGCAATTTATGCTGCTGGTAAATAAAACGATTGCCTCGATGAGACGGTGAAACGTCAGCATAGCTGCATGTCATACGGCAGCGAAACATGGATATAGAAGACTAACAAAAGAACAAGAGTTAAAGACAGATTAATGTTGTGAAATAAAATAAATAAATAAATCAGCTTCACGCTGTATCCCGCACACCTAGTGTTAAGACACTCCGTTCCCAACCTTATGCCGAATGCTGGAGGCATTGCGTATAGAGTGGCAGAACTCAACGCCGCGCTTTGCCTCGACACCAGAGCAAAGAAATGACAATATAAACGTAAATAAATATTACACTTACACCTTGTGTGGGGATTGAACCCACAATCATCGCGTTACAGTCATACTCTTGTGCCGCTGCGCCAAGACGGCCTCGGTAATGCCTCAGGACGCAATGAGAATAGAGAAAAACTTGCTCAGGTGGTTTTGGTATGGCGAGAGAGTAAGTAACGAAAAAATGGCAAATAGATCTGTGGACAAACAGTGAATTGTAAGGGAGGGAGAAGGAAAACCTAGATACAGTGTACTATAGGGAAAACATTGATAGCACTGTATAAAACGAAAGGACGTTAGCGTATAAAGTTCAGTAATGTTCATTATTTATGATTTTAAAGATTTTTAAGCTAGCACATTATCACATTTGGACATCAATTAGTGTCTAAAACTCTGGATTATAAGGTGGATTTTCAAATGCCCAATTTTAAAAAACCTTTTTGTATATATTCATTAACCACACTATAATAAATAGTAGTTTCACAATAAGTTAAATGCAGTAGGTATATAATTTATTAAAAAATATACTTACTTAACTTCACGCTTTATCCCTACTTTTTACGTGACCTTCCTCCAGTATCTTTGATACTGTGTTTTCGAAGGTCAAACGAGGTCTCCCTCTACCTCTCCTTTTTCTCACTTTTTCAGCATAAATCTATTTTGCCATTCTTTCACCACTCCTTCGTTCGACGTGCCCAAATCAACTGAGCACGTTATTCTTCAATCACTGTGACATCCTCGCCAGTGCCTACGATTCTGTGCATGTCTTCATTGCAGATTCGATCTGCTAAGCTGACTCCGCATATCCTACAAAGAGATCGCATCTCCACGGAATTCATCTTTTTTTCATTCTTCTTCTGTCTGCCACTCATATTTCGTGCCGTTCAATTGCCATATAACGTCGTCAGTACCAACACTGCATTGTATACGGCCTGACGCGCAGCTATGCTGACGTTACGATGTCTGATGAATGCAGCTAAGGCTCTGTTAACCCTGTCACCGGCAGCAATACGCCTTTCCACATAAATCTCGTATCTTCCATCTTTACTGAACACACTTCCCAAGTATACCACCTCATTCACTTGTTATAATAGGTAAAATAATATAAAAAATTAAATAATAATAATCGAAACGTAAATTCAAATATTTTAACAGCCCTCAATCAAAACATATTCAGGTTAGGTATATTAAAAGTTTTTTGTAAAGACGATTTACTATAAAGTCTTGTCTTTATCACAATAAATTTATTCGCATATTTTAAACGAACGAACAGTGTTGTTTTAAAACGTTTGGAGTTTTGTCATCATATTAATTGTAGGAGATCGAAAGGTAATTATAATTAAACTGTAAGCTAATGCTGTGAATAGAGTGTTTGAAAACTAGTTTCTTTCTGCCAACCCTGCTGTGTACGTGATATAGCCTGAAGTTGATAAAATAACACTAATAATAAGCCCGCAGGGCAGCTTGTGGCGAGTTGTTGGGAAGTGGCGACCCCATGGACCCGAATCCTCCGGAGGGGAATTGTAATCTATCCCCCGTCTCTGGCTTACCTTTACTGGTCGGCAGAGTGGAGCGCAAGATCTAACATATATGCTCGAAAGGGTGGAGGTTCTCAATCTGGAACACGGAATCGGGAAAAACCGCTCACGTGCTCCTCGTAATGGGGAAACCGGTGCACATCTCTCTACACCCTTAGCCCAAGGAAATACGCCACTTTGTGGGGGCCTATCTAGTGGAAGGCGAGTCACCATCCGCCAACCATTCAATTTGAGACTATTGTAAAGGCGTCCGCCTTAACCTGCGAAAATGAGACTAACATTTAATAGTCCAGTAGCCAGTCCATTCAAATTCCATTCCATAGACTTAGTTTAGATTTCCACATTTTCCATAGTTCCTACGCATAAACTGGCAACCATCTCAAGTCAATTATCTGTGGTCACAGTAAAACACTAGTATATTCTCTAAGGGGCCTCTACGTGTTGGACCTGTGTCCTCACGCAAGCCTTCCAAAGAACTGGGTTCTTTTGAACCCTTGAAATATGAAAGAGCAACTTAATAATAATATTAATGTAAGCTATTTCTTTTGACTTTTTTTAGCTTCCCGTAGTATTCCACAAATGGCAGAGTAGGCTGACCCAGTATTTAATATTCACTTTTTTCTACCCTTTTCGGCATAATTCTGGAGACATTGGGTGTGTGTGAGTTGCAAAACTCAACACTGTGCTCGACACCAGAGCGAAGAAATGAAAATATTACATATTGTATTTTCTCGAGTGGGACTCGACTACAGAACCTGTTACAATTACGCTAATATTTAAAAAAAATATATAATTAACTTACAAATTAAGTATCCTCTCGATTTTAAACGGTAAATTTTGTTCTTTAAAAAAATTTCCAAATTCAAAATTTGGTGTTCAACTGTCGATCAATATACCTTTATTTATTTTAATTATAATATTTAAAAAATGTTATTGTGTAATGAAAATGTTGTTCTGTTTATTTTTACAGATCTACAAAAATGTCGAAAGCTCTTATATATTTTTTTTCAATTTTTTTCTTTGCTCTTCTGGTGGAATCAAGACCGTCAAGGTATGTTTTAATCAGTTTATGTTACAATGGATGACTGACAATTTTATTTAATTTTAAGTAGAATAGAAATGTTAAGACATCCATCCATCATAAGAAATGTAAATTAAAATAATAGGTGCTAAATACTCAAAATCAATTTAAGGTCTATTATACCGTCAATATTCTTCTCTTCAAAGTCTCTGTCAGATTTAAAAACTTTAATTATTTATTTTCACATAATTAATTACAACTTAATTTTCATTTTACGCTTCATGGAACCTTAAAGTTTAAATATAAATCTCAAGAAAATAACCCTACATTTACCCTAGTGGGTACTAGGGTTAGTAAGGGGTTCTTTTCTGATATTTGTATGTAAAAAAGCTTCCAAAAATATTTTTTTTAAATATTCAAAATGAAGTCCATCGTAACACATCCTTGACTGTAAACGCAACAGTTTGTGGGTTCGATTTCCACTCGAGAAAAATATTAATATCTTAATTTTTTAGCTTTGGTGTGAAAGCTGGAAAAAAAATAGTAATATTATAATAACACAGATGTCGTTTTTTTCAGTAACGTAGATGTCCCTTGTGCTGGCTGTGATACTAAAGAGGTACTAATTAATATATTAGTTCAGCTATAAATTAATATACATATTATGATATATTATAAGGATAGAGAATCTAAAGAAAGATGCTTTTAATTTTTATTCAAACAAAGTAGCTATTGAGTGGCTGAATCCAGAGTGTACTGGAATTGGAGAAACCAGAAATTTGTATACACAATCATAGAGCGAACTATCACGTAATAAGACTTGGATGGCGTAAAAATCAATACGTCTGAAAAAAAAAAGTTTCTTTTTATTTTTCTTAAAAATAAAATTCTATAGATTAGAACGATTATTTAAGATAAAATATGATTAGTTAACAAAAATGATTAATTTACGATAAAAATTTTAATAACAAAAATTCATAAATAAACTGCTTTATGTTTCAGCATGCTTCTAGACCAAAGCGGCAAGTTGTCCCCAATTCTAAATCGAATCTAAATTGCGATGTGGCATCTAAAGTAAAATGTGTTCACCCAGTGTGCCCAAAGCATCGAGTGTGTTAGTACCAGGTTATCTTTGTCTATCTTGTATCTTTGATCTTGTATGTGAAATACATAGTAAAGCTAAGAAAATATACTTTTAAGTTTAACCTAAATAGGTTCACACTTTCGAAAAAAAATATTGATTTGTTATTAGTGGAGCCATCTATGTGTCAGTCACACACATTATTAAACGAAGTAATACATATATATAATTTAGGTATTTTTATTCACAGTGGGTCAACCGTGGCTGTGCCTCACCTAAAGATACAACCAATATACGAGTATATTACATTGGAAACGGAGAAAACAATCATAACATCGTGCAAATAAACAGTCCGCCCACAAAGCCCACACAGCCCAAACAACCCACAAAGCCCATCGAGCCCGTCAGGCCCATCATTCCCATTAGGCCCATCAGGCCCATCATGCCCATCAGGCCCATCATGCCCATCAGGCCCATCATACGCTTCAGGCGAGTCAGGCGCGTCAGGCGCGTCAGGCGCGTCAGGCGCGTCAGGCGCTTCAGGCGACGCTTTCATGCAAGACCACTTATATTGAACGTCCTTTAGTTTTAGATTTCTTTTTATTCTATTAACATTTTTTTTGTTGTATTATTGTCTTTAAAAATATATCTTTAAATTTTCAGACGTGTTATGTTTTAAAATTTTTGTTTTTATTTTTCAATTGGAGTTTTCACTATTGCCGCTGCCGATTATATTAATAAAATGATTGAAAGTTTCTTTAATTATTTTTTTATTAGCTTCACGCTATATCCCACACATACCAGGGTAGACAGAGGGAACCTAGTGTTAAGACACTTCGTTCCCCATTTACCACCAAATTTGTCATGGTATTGCGTGTTGGGTGGCGGAACTCAACCGGGCTTCTAACTTGGTGCCAGAGCGCAATAATGAATATATTTATAAACTAGCGGCCTGCCAGCGGCTTCGCCCGCTTGAACTACATGATTTTTGTTGTTGTTCTTTATTAATGGCGTTCCGAGCGTGCCAGTCTAGCACTTATCACTTCACCGATGTCATGTTGAATGGAAAACGTACAAGAATGTACGGTAAAAAAGTGACAATATTACACAAAAGAAGAAAACTAAAAAAATATATAAATTAAATCAGCTTCACGCTGTATCCCGGTCACAGCACGGTAGGCAGAGGGAACCTAGTGTTAAGACACCCTGTTCCCCACTTCCTGCCGAATTCTGGAGACATTCCAAGATCAAATTAATCCAAGATTAATTTGATCGTTTTTAGTGAATTGGGTAAAATATATATTTTTTTAAAAGTACTCGTATAAAAATATATGTTTGAAAAATAAAAAAAAATATACTCAAATATGATTGTGGCATTTTTGAAACGTGTCATATTATTTTGACACAGTGTCTCTGTTCTATAAGAAAGAACGTGACTGGAGAGTTTAAGAATCAAAGAGTGTCACTTCGCGTTGCATCATAAATTATAATTAAAAATTTTAATATATGCATTATAAATTTTAATAAGCTTACCTAGCAGCGTTATGAAGTTAAAAATATCGTAATAAAGATAAATGGTACTAATTCATTACTATAATGAATTAATTGTCTGGAGCACCTCTCTCTTTTTTTAGTTTTAATTAAACACGGTCCAATGTCAGAGCTTGGTTGTTGCTTGAGTAGGGTTTATTCATTTGGCTATTAAAAAAAAATTTTTGAAAGCATAATAACGTTCTCTGGGCTTAAATTGTGACTTATTCAACGCCGTGCTTTTTCCTCGACACTTAAGCGGAGATCGGAGCAGAAAAGAATTATATTTAAAAAAAATCGATTTCAACTGGATCCCATAATCAGAACCTAATCAAACTCTCATGAGTCTACTTTTGAAGTGTTTTTTTTTCTCGTGTCTCTGTGTTCCTTCTTCGTGAGATATTGAGTTGTTCGTCCATTCATCACGCACATGCTTTATTTACAATTTAATACTTATGTGACTTTCTCCTGGATAACATTGTCAGAAGAAGACCAAATTAAAATGCGACAAGGGCACCAGCTATCAAATAAAACAAAAACGTCGAAATCACTTCACCCAGTCCAAAGTTCTGAGGTAACAAACATAAAAAAATACAGTCAAAATGACCTTCACCTTTCACAGAAGTCAGTGAAAATGAAGAAAAAGACAGCGGAGAAAGTAAATAGTTCACTCCACGCGAATGGAAATCGAACCCATTACATTTTCTTTATATATTCCCCTTTGATATTATAATCAAATCGTAGTCATAGTATAAATGCTTGTGTTTAAACATTCTTAGAACAATATAGATAATCAACCCGATATCTTAATCAATAGACCTCTCAATGTAGGTGATTTACTTGCTTAGGCTAGTTTGTATAGGGTTTAATTAAATTTAACAATTATTAGTACCTGCAAACACAAAGCTCAAAACAGAATTTGACAACAGTCTATATGTACATATAGCTACATAATTATATCTTTACATCCATACATAAATATAAAATTGAGGTGTCTGTATGTAATTTAAGGTTCTGCAAGTGCACTAAAACACAAGCTGATTTGCAATATCTTTTTCATTTGTCTTTCCTTTTGTCCGGGCTATTACTTCCACAACAGCTAAGTCGATTTGTATGAGACTTTCTCTGGAAGATAGAGGATTTAGTGGAGCAACATATAGGTTACTTTTTTTATCCTGAAATCCCAAAAAAAAAAACACCCAGGTATGTAAGTCTATAATAATAAAAACCAAGAAAATAATAATAATAAGAGCTCAAAAGGTTTAAATAATAGTAAATTATGTATATAGCTGTTCTTCCTTACGGTCGGGTGGGCTGCTAGTCTATAACGGTAAAGGTCATAGGTTCATTACCTGCCAAAAATGCTGAGATAGGAACGTAGGTTAGAATGGCATCCGTAATCGATAGATATTTGTCTATGTCACACTATCTAAGTATCTAAATCACACGATTAAATGAAGATTGCGAGTTTAGACCCTACACGAGATCGATGTTTGAACAGTTATAGTGCTTGTACTGGTGCTGCTGAAGCGAATATAGGGTTAAGTTTCGAGAACAGTAATTAAATGCTGGTTTCTCTTAGCGAAGGCATAATCTCAATTTTTTTCTGCTTTTATTTACACGTAACAGGGTAGACGCACAAAGTTACCACTTTGTGTGTTCCACCTAGTGTCAAGACATTTCGTTCTCCCCTTTCCGTCCAATTTACAAAAATGCGTAACTCAAGGCTGCCCATATTCTATAGAAACATAAGTAGGTAAATGTAAAAACGTATCTTCTAATAAAAATAATAATAATAATAAGCCCCCTAAAATCCTACCTTACGTCCTAGCTGAACATCTTGCTAACGTGGGGCGCGGTAACGTGTACAATCAAAACTTATACGGCCAACAAGGTAAAGGTGACCCATCAATATGGAGACACGTAATAGGAATTCACGTATAGGGCCGCTTCCCGGGGGTGATCGCCGGGGCACGTCTGCAGCTGGCCACGGGCGTGACAGTATGCTAGCCAGTGACTCCCGTAACTCCGACTGGGCGGGAGTCGGGGACAGGGGGGGTGGGGAAAGGTCCT
>DWGR01000369.1:0-23908 GCA_018247715.1 Heliconius burneyi | reverse complement strand
CGCACGTGACGTACACGTTGCACCAAACGACGCCCAGCGGCCAGTATCCTATAATGAAGTATTATTTAAATTGTATGAACATATAAAAAATATACTCGTTTGCAGCGGCACAGCGTCTGGCTGTAAACACTACGGTTGGTAGTTCGATTCCAACTGGTGGAAATTAATAAATTTCGTTATTTTGTTTCAATACAAAAAAAATTGAGTTTCGATACTCAACATATACCTAATACCTCGAAAACAGGGGCTGACAGTGGGGAATTTAATGCATTGATATTAGAATCCATTTTCCGCCGAGTTCTGAAGGCATTGGGTGTTGAGTGGTGGAACTCATCACTACGCTTTGCCTTGTTACCAGAGCGAGAAAATGGAAATATATATAAATATTTTGTACCACACGCTTCTCCCCCTTCACCACAAGTGGCCTCGTGTTAAGTATTTAAATATAAAAAAGTTTGTAACATTCATGCCTAGCGGAGTAAACAGAGAAAACGGAATGCCATATGCTAAGGCAATATAAACTAAAGTTTTCTAATAAAACATATAAATTAGCTTTGTAAGCCATTCGACTATTTCATTAAAAAATGTATCCAAAACCCCCATACTCTGGCATAGAGCCAGAATTAAATTTTACTGCATTTTAAGATTCCTATGCAAACATTGCTAAATTGTAGCTAGTTGAAACTCTCATGATGCTTTGCACAGTGTCAGCCTTTAAAGTGTGTGAGTTCGATTTTTATCCCCACTCAGGACAGAGATGGATTTAAAGTATTTTAATTTCTCGTCTTTAATTTGACAAAACTGAGCACCTTATATGTTAGTTCGGCGGAAAGTGACGAAAAGAAATGTCTTAATGGGTAACGGAGCTAAAGTTCCAAGGTACCTTTTGCCTACCCTACTATTATTATAATTATTTAATACTTCATTACACCATAACACATAAAATAACTTCAACACAAAAAACCAGCATAAATTAACTTAAACATAAGATAGATACAAGAAAAAAAACAAAAGGCAAAATGGTATAGGGGGGGGGGGGCCTTATCACCCACAGGTGATATCTTACAGGCAATCCTTAACTTAAAAAAAACTACTGCTATTGAGGTGCAAAATATGTTAATACAATAAACTTACTTATAGAACTACATGCTATAGTTTACATATTAATTTACACGAATAGATATAAATACTACTATTTACGAGATCCAGCGTGAAATTCAAAAAAATTACCATATAGTTGATACCTAATAACGCCAGTTCAGGTGGGAAGCAGAGAACAAAGAGTTATTACACCAAGTTCTCTTTGCTTACTTCTATGCAGGAAAAATAACCGTCAAGCTAAAGCTGATATAACAATCTAAATTTCACATTTAACTTGTCAATTTGTATAAGGAAAAATCAACAGTTTTCCAAATTCAACCAATATTTGTTTAGTATCGGTGTCAGTCGAACAATGTTATTGTATCGAAACGCAAATACACAGCTCAAGTGAGACAGAAAACTGAGCTTAATTTTTATTTGTAAACAAAAAAAACAACCATTAAACGTTTTCTTTTTTTAACTCCCCTGTTTCTTTTTATATCTTTTTTCTTAGTATTTCTGTGCGGGTTGAGGGTTGTCAGAAGCGACCGTGTTAAGATTCTCTATTCACTCCCTTTCAATCAACTTCGAGACTTTGCGTATTAAATTGATAAACCAATGTCACGTATGTTTATAGAAACCTTGCACCGAATAAGACTTGAATCCATAAATATAGCTAAAACGCTTATAAAGATATCCACATTTACGCAAAAACTGCTGAACGGATTTAGATGAAACTTTATAATAATAGAGCTTATAATTTTCAATGAAAAAATTATACATAGACTTTTTGTAAAGATTTTGCAAGGCCGCGCTTTGTCGCTAATGTATAATAAGACATCTAATCAATTTCCACTGCGTTTATATGAAATTCGCTTTAAAATTAAGAAAAAAACATGGCAACGAAAGATAAAATTTGTTAATTAATCAAAATAGACGTTTTTTGGCAAACCTCTATATCAAGATTAGTATACTCGTACCTGCCAAACTCATCTTAGCGAAACGCTGGCGTCAGTTTTATATTTCATGCAAAAATATGATAAGTTATACACATTGCGGAATATTTAATATTTTTTACTAAGCCTTGAATAATGTTCCATCTAGTATAAGATGAAAATAAAATCTGTCTGTCGGACTTCAAAAAGAAATCCCAAGCCTTAAACAAAAGTTAGTATTTGAGTAGTAAGTCATTTGAGTTAGCGATAAATCGCAGAAGCCGCTCCAGGTGCATTAACTTGTCTTTGACTTAAGATGGAGATTGAAACTATTGAAGAATTTATTACTGTATATTTCTAGTATTCATTTATACTGTTTATAATATTAATATTATTTGCTGTAGATCTCGGCACCGACTTCAAACCTATCAGTAGGCAACATATACTAAAAATAGTTATTGTTTTAACATTTAATGAGAATTTTTTTACTGTATTCTGCATATAGCAGCAGTAGAAATTCGGGAACCCAGTGGTAAGACACTCCATTCCCATTAAGATTTCTCCGTTCTCCATTTTCCACCGAATTCTAGTCATTGCGTGTCGAGTGGCAAAACTCAATGCCATGATTTGCTTTGTTACAGGGCGAGAAAAAAAAATGTTATATATTTATTTCTTCGTCTGGGAATCGAACCCATAACCTTTCCCGTCAATTCATGCCTCCGAGCGGGAACCGAACCAAAAACTTTGCTGCTGCGCCACAACGGCCTCAATTACATATGTACATCATCAAATGTCGATTTTCCTTATTTCAATATATTGCAACTTTGTTTCATAACTTTTGTTCTTTGACGCTAACAACATATATAATATTAATATACCTCGTGATAACAAACTACATGACTGGCATAAAATTATATTACAGACAGAAAATTCATAATCGCTTTTACTTTAAAAGCTTATTCAACATAATTTAAAAGTACTCATTATTTAATTACATTATTTTATTTTATTCTTTGACATTTCCATTATTAATACTGTAACATGTTTTTAAAATAATTAATTTTAAAAGGCAGAATTGAAGCAGATATAGCGCAGTGGCGCAGGCGTGTGGCTGTAAACGCGACTGATATGAGTATGGCTTTTTATATGTACATTTCCTTGCTCTAGCTCGAGGCCGTCGTGGTGCAGCGGCACTAGGGTGTGACAGTAACGCGACGATTGTGGGTTGGACCCCAGCTCTAAGAAATTAAATATTTATTTACGTTGATATTTCCATTTCTTCGCTCTGGTGTCGAGGCAAAGCGTGGCGTTGAGTTCTGCCACTCAAAACGCAATGCCTCCAGGATTCGGCGGAAAGTGGGGAACGGAGTGTCTTAACATTAGATTCCCTCTGCCTTCCCTGCTGTGTGTAGCATACATTGCGTGAAGCTAATTTAATTTAGTTCTTAGTTTGTTTACTCTAGAAACGAGACAGCACGGCGATAAGTTCCGCCATTCAACACGCAATGTCCCGAAAATCGGGCGGAAAGTGGAGAACGGTGCATCTTAACACTAAATACTCTAAAGCTTAAGAAAATAGAAACATTCTTACCTAAGAATCCAGGTATAGCCCCCATCGGCATTACGAACAAGCTGACGAGCAGATCAGCGATCGCCAGCGACAACAGAAAGTAATTGGTGACATTCTGCAACCGCTTGTCCAAGCACACCGCCAGACACACTAAGATATTACCAACGCCCCCCGCCACTATGAACAATATCACGAACAGGAAACTCCACTCATACCCCGCACTGTCCATACCATCTTGAGTACTATTGCCGTTCCATGTACATTGAAAATTATCTACTAAACTATTATTTCCACTACCATTCGAAGAATCAATGTAAAACGTCCGACTTGTATCGGCATAACAAAATAGCATATTGGATTTACAAGTACCGACGTTTGGTATCCGTAACCACAAATATCTCAGAACACTCTCAACTAAATCAGTCATTGTATTCAACTTGAGTCTAACGCTACATTCAATGTCGTAGCTCCTGAGATCCAAGGAATTGGAACATTGGTAACAGCTATAAGTAGTTTCATTGTGAACGTCCAGATCTAACTCGCAACTGAATTCTATAGAATTTCCGTAGGTAACACAATCCAGACCCGAGGAGAAGGACCCGTTTACACAGCTCTTGCCAGAAATCAATTGGCATCTGAAGTCTTCTAGTGATGGATCCGGATAAGTGAAATTCGTCATAGCCGGTAGAATTATTCCATTTGTCCGATATTAGGTTATCCTCTCTTGGTACATTGTCGGTGTTTCTCGTTTGTTCATTAAGTTACTTCAGAAATCTGAAACAAGAAAAAGTATCTTTGAGAGTCCAACAATGAGTATTCTTCGAAAGGGGTCATTTTAAGTCACGGAATTGCGCAATAAAATTGCAGAGATAAACAGAATTCGCTTTCTTTTCATTAGTAAGACCTTTTTTTTTTAAAGTTACAAAAATAAACAAAGCAAAAATGCAAGAATTACGGGGCGTTTTTGTCGGACATAATTAGTTTTTCTGCTTTTAGTTTTCTTTCTTTCTGTTCATTCCGTTCTTGCGAAGGCAGTTAACTGGGCTTTTTTCAGATATTACAATTCCATCGATATGTCGAACCTAAGTTACATTCGTATACGAAGAGTCAAATCAGAAAAGCATAAATCAAATCAATGATAATATTTGAAAATTATTTCAAAATGTAATAAATATTTAATATTGTAAAAATACAATGTAAGTTTACAATACGAAAATTTATTGGCATTCCGTACCTCAATAGGTAAAGCGGCTCTCTTATATGAACATTTTGTTGCCTTTCCTTATAACAAGATCACTTATCGCGACATTGCGTAAGGATATCAAATTGAATTAATATTAAATATTCAAGTGTACGGTCCCTTACAGTACAGAAGAAATTGAGTCAACGCAATGAAACCATTTTTGATATATTTTGTATGAAATTGGCCAAAACCTTAAGTAGTTCAACTTTTAAAAGTTGAATGAATTATTAGACGATAAATCGGTACGGAAGCCTCGGTGGACGAGCCCGATACGGACTTGACCGGTTTCTTTTGTATTTATAATTATATTAAAATATGTACTTTGGTACTATTAGATGGAATTTTGTATATTATTTTAATTATTATTTAAACTACCTGATTTTACAGGCACAAAAATAGTTTTCAATTTAAATCGGAAACTCTTGAGATTGAGGCTGAGAACCCGCTTATAATGATTGTATCATAATGAAACTTGGTAGTTAGGACCAGACCAGCTGAGCTGATAATACAATAATACAGTATCATTGAGCTGGTCTCATGATGGGGCCAGGACCTAATTACCTCTCGACCTTTTCAGAGTTTACAGGTCTTCGACACATTTTTTCTCATATTCAACGACTATTGTATTATCGTATTATTCAACTACTAGTAATATTTTTGAGGTCAGTCGTGGCCGTCGCCAGGAGCACAAGCGTATGATGAAATACATTTTGTATATTTGCGTTTTATATAGCGAGTTATATACTAATATTCCCCATACATGGCAATCAAGCGTACAATCACATTTACACACCTAAAAGGTCCGACAGGCTAATTCAATCAAAAAAAATTGAACCAATAAAACCTATTCTCAGAAATATTTTTTATTAATAAATAAAGAACTAAAAATTTCAAAAGCCAAATGAAATATTTGATTGGAAGTACAATTGAAGAATAAATTAACGAAATATTCTCGTGCCAATTTTTAGAACTAACAGCGATAATTGGCTTACCACACCGTCCTAATAGGCATTTCTTTTAATTTATGTAGTACAACGTATTTCGTGATTAAAATAATGTAAAATATAATTTTAACGTTTCTTTTTCAGAATCACGCTGTATGCCGCGTCTGGGAAAAGAGGGAGCTTAATAAGATATTCCTCTCCCCACTCTAAATTTTGCACCCCTTTTTAGGTTATTGTTTTAGGATTTAACCATGAATGTATAGTTTTCAGAATTTTTCCTAAACTAGTTTTACCTGTAATTAGCTGCCAAATTTCATAATTCTAGGTGAACCGGAAGTATTCTATAAATTTTGATTTCATTTATTGCGCCGAAATACGCGTTTTATTGTGATATAAACGGCCATATGTTTTTTTAAGTAAATATAGAAATATATTTTCAGGAACTCAAGGGACCGTAGGTCTATACGTAGGTCTGAATATATAGTTTGAATATCAACTCGGTATCTCCGTTCCTGAGATAAAAGCTCTTAACCGATAGACAGACATACGCACGGATAACAAAGTGACATTATAAGGGTTCCTTTTTGTTTAAGGGGTGCGGAACCCTAAAAATTACACTTTCTAAGTGAAGGAATTAAATCTGAGGCGTGATACGATACAGTAGATAACATCGTAACGATTGACTGATTAATGTAATATATCGAGAAACGTCCTCAATAACGTGACATATAAATATACATATATATATATATATATATATATATATATATATATATATATATATGTGTGTGTGTTTTTGTATTAAGTTGTTAAATAATTTAAGAATTTAATACATGGAGGAAGCTAGTTTACAGACGTCATTATAGCGTACATGGATTAGCAGTTCAAAATTCTACATACGACAATAGTGAATGCGATTCCCATTCGTAATAATGTTCATGCTTTAGTTAAACTCACTGCTCTCTTTCTCTCACTGGTCGGAAAGTGGAGAACTAATTATTTTAACACTAATTTCGTCTTTGTCTAAGATAGATAAAGATGTCAGTAGTGTCAATCTTATACCAACTACCACCAGCACGGAAAGCAGTTCTGCAGAAAAAATACTTTTTACTCTGTATAGGATCAATTGTGAAGGAGCAACACCCATTTGCATACAGTCACTTATGCAAGATATATACTACGGATGTCGCATGAATTGATGTAGAAATGGAAATGACTTGGCCTAGTAGTACTTAGTCGTATAATAAGGAAACATTTGCCGTATTTGTAGAATAGAAATACACTGTTATTATGTACTTGTATCATAAAATAATCTGCTTCACACTGTATACCGCACACAGCAGGGTAGGCAGAGGGAATCTAGTGTTAAGATACTTCGCTCCCTAATTTCGACCGACTTTTGTTGAGTGAAAACATTTAAATATAAATTTACATAAATATTTCATTTCACCGAGTGGGGATCGTCTTCAAAGTGAAAAATTGTAAATAACCTCTGAATGGGAATCGAACTCACAATAATAATAGCTTACGGAAGTTTTATATCTTTTGCATAAATAACCCCAATCGAATTATTGAAAACGGAACTGTTATAATGATATATTATTCATACAACAAGCTTTTCGAAACAAG
The DNA here is from genome assembly GCA_018247715.1 of Heliconius burneyi. Taxonomy (NCBI): domain Eukaryota; kingdom Metazoa; phylum Arthropoda; class Insecta; order Lepidoptera; family Nymphalidae; genus Heliconius; species Heliconius burneyi. The sequence continues at coordinate 16,507 of DWGR01000369.1, read as the reverse complement.
CTTTGATGACAAATGTCACTGCATTAGTCACGAACAGATTTGACGGAAGTGTTATGGGAGTTTTCTGTTTTAGTAGGTAGCTACAGAAACATTTTACTTTGTTTTTACCATTTTTTTTTCTGACTTACCGTGTATGTATGTGAGTAGTGTGTGTCTTAAGACCGTATTTATAAACCGCTCTCAAGCCTGAGATCAATCTTGATATAAAGTTTTCATTCTTATATTATATATCTATAAATGAAATCAGCATCTCAGAATCGATCTCAGACTTGAGAGTGGCTTAACATACTCGTATATTATTGGGCACTTCTCAGTGTCCGATTGAGCTGAAATTTGAATAACGACTCAGTTCTGAAGACAATGTGAGAAATAAAATATAATCAATTTCGTTGTTTATACAAAATGGCCGCCGTAACAAAATGGTGGATTAACAAATTTTTGCACAACCAACATATGGATATCAAATAAAAGGGCTTTGTAAAATGCAATAGGCCATAAACAATCTGGACAGCTTGTTTCAAATATATTATTTTTTATTAATATTTTAATTTAAAGCTATTTAAAGCCAATTTAGTTTTTTATCTTGATACAGCTGTTTTTTTTTATATATATTTTTTATGGAAAAAGCATGGCAAACGAGCGTACGGGTCGGACCACCGCCGCCCACGACACCGCGTAACACCAGAGGAACTACTGGTGCGTTGCCAGCTTTTGAGGTGGTTGGGCGCCGGAGCCCGTCATTACCTAATGCGAAACGCAGTGGCATAAAGCCACTACTCATGCCGGTTTTACATGCCGAGGGTGGTAATGATCCGGTCGAGTCTGCCCATGCGTGTCGCCATTGCTGGCAACGTGACTCTCTCACTCATACTTTAGTCGCCTCTTACGACACCACCAGTACCAGGGTGATCCTATTCTAAGCCAGGAACACAGGGCTTATTTTAAAAATTGTACTGTATCCCGCACACCGCAGGGTAGACAAAGAGAACCCAGTGCTTAGACACTCCGTTCCGCATTTAAATATTTAGCAATTTTATTATAATCTTCATAAAATAATTATTATTCATATTTTAATATGAATTTCTTCTAGCATTCCTCTATTCATTTCAATTTTTATTGATAATTTTAAAAGCAATAAGCGACAATATAAAACGCCTCAAGGTCAAAAGCATAATACGACGACGTAATAAAATGTGGAGTGTCACTTGTAGCGGGAATATTAATAATATTAAGTTGTTTGATGATACGGAAGGCCAGTGGAACTTAGTAATACCCCGTTCCCTACTTTCCACCCAGGATATTACGTGATGAGTCGTGGAAGTCAACGCCACCCTTGGTCTTGTTACGAGACTGAGGAAATGTGAATGGGAAACGTGAATATGTCTTCAGTCAACTGTAAAACACAGTGCTACTGTGCCACAGTGCGATAGATCTCTTTTAAACATGAATTTTTCTGTTGTGTAATATTATCTCTTTTTTTTACCGTACAACCTCTTTCGTATGTTCTTCATGCGTGACACTGGCGAAGTGATTTTGTGCTCGACTGGCACTCTCGGAACGCCATAATAAGAAGAACAAAACAGAACAGAACAGAACACAGTGTGGTATAAAGTATTTGTAAAAATTGAAAAAGAGAATTTAAAAGTTGTAATTTACACTTTTTTAAGATTTTTTTAATGTGTAGGTTTGCAAGACCAATGATAAATCTTTCTACTGTTCTACTTTCTAGTGCTACTTTCAAAAGTAAATTAAAAAGTGGCGGAAGGGATATAACAAGAGCTTTTCTTCATACAAAAGTTCCTTTTCAAAAACGTACAAGAATTAAATAATATTTTCAGTATAACCAGTGAAACGGACCAAGCCCTTCTCCAACAAGTATGTGACGAAAGCTTTAGATGGGAACATGAAATATAAATGTAAATTACATAATTTGCTCTACTCAAGAGGACGAATGAAACTCACTCATTCACACAAAATACTACTTTTTACGTAACGTATGAGATATGTGGAGTCATACATTAAAAATAAATAATCTTATTTATTTATTTTTTGCTTTAAATAGTGGATTTCCGCAGCAGGCGCCCTTGCAGTCGTCGACTTCCTTACAGGCAGCTACTGCTTACATTTCTTCAAGGACAGAATTACCCTCTTCCCTACCCAATCGGTATCTTTAAAGGCCAATAGGGCTAACAGCATTAATCTCATGTTCGAAAAAAAAGCTTTAAATAGTCGGTTTAAGAAAATTTAATAAACGCCTTGTTTCGAATAGTACTCGTACAAAATTTATTGTTCACAATTATTGTCTATTCGAATCCTGCTCGGAATAAAATATTAAAAAATCACAATCGATCGAATCTAAGAAACTATATCAATCAGCATGGGGGTCCCACAAGGGTCTATTCTTGGTCTTTTTCTCTTTTTAATATATATCAATGATTTATCGTATTTAGTTGAAAAGAACCATGAGATAGTATTATTTGCTGATGACACTACATTGATTTTTAAAATAAAAGACGACAAATCGTATATGACGATGTAAACAATGCTCTCTCGAAAGTAGTACATTGGTTCAGTGTTAATAACTTACTATTGAATAGTAAGAAAATAAAAGCATGATTTTTAGAACACCTAACAACACAAAAATTGTTAAAGCCGATGTACTCCTAAATGGTGAACCCGTAGATCCTATCGATTGCACGGTATTTCTCGGTATCACCATAGACTTCAAATTACAGTGGGGACCCCCTATTGATGGATTGGCGAATAGACTTAGCTCAGCAGCTTTCGCGGTCAAAAAAATTTGATCATTAACTGACGTGGAAACGGCTCGACTTGTTTACTTCAGTGACCTCCATAGTATTATGTCCTATGGTATCTTACTTTGGGGTAATGCAGCCGGTATACAAAAAATATTTGTCCTGCAGAAGCGAGCGAATAGCTCGCAATCTATAATTTAGGGCCCTTAATACTCCTTGAGGCAAAAGTTTAAGGAAATCAATATATTGACAGTTGCATCCCAATATATTTTTGAAAACTTAATGTATGTTAAGAAAAACATTAATGGTTGTACCAAAATTGGTGATTGTCATAATATTAATACTAGAAATAGGTTTAAACTTAGTGCACCAGTGACTCGATTGCATTGAATCCGTAATTCTTTTATGAGACAATGTGTACGCTTTTACAATAGAATCCCAGAAAACGTCAGAGAATTTCCTGTATCACAATTCAAAAAAAATTTGAAACGACGTTTGTGTGTTAAAGGTTATTTACCAAATTAATGATTTTATAAATGATAACACGCCTTGGGAATGAAATGCTCGCTCCAGTCTGTTTCAAAGGTATCATAATAATAAATGATTAAATGTTGTATAAAATTGGCTTATAAAAACTCCCGCTGAGTTTCTTGCGCCGGTTCTTCTCAGGTCTGAGGCATTAACTTTAGTGAACTGGCGGTAGATTGTTTGACGTTCAAAAAATTAAGCTTGTATCTTCTTATTTTGAATAAAATTATTTGAATTAGAATTTACTGTGCTTTCAAAGCCCAACCTTATTCTCATTATTCCTTCAAAAATCTTTTTTGCCGTTCTTTTACCAGCATTTTTGCCATTCTTTCATTAGCTTCCTAAAGTCATCCCCTAAGTGGAAATAGAACCCATAAGCTACACTCCACGTTTAGAATCAAATTTTGTATTTTTAGCTCATAAAATGGACATACTGATCTCCATAGAACCTTCGGAAAATGGTGATGGCACCATTAAAAGGTTTCGTCACTCTGGCACCAAGGCAATAGCCCAGCGTTAAGTTCCGCCATTTAACGAGCAATGTTTCGAAAAATTCGGAGAAAAATGGGGAACGGAGTGTCTTAATTCTACTTTCCGTCTGCCTACCCCGCTATATGCGGAATACAGTGTACAGCTGACTTATTTACAAAAATAAAAGTTATATGAAGTTATTTAGAAGTATCTTTATAAATGCTTATTTTTACTCTAATAACAGTAATAACACTACACGTTCCCGACATTTTGTATGAAAAATGGGCAGAAGGCGGGAGCGATACATAATGTTGTACACTCTGTATGCGGACCACGATACGTAATATGTGTACAGAACTTAATAAAACCTACTTTGTAGCCTTTTTTTGTATGAATGTACCCAATTTGAAGATATTTTATTTAAAGATCCGATATATAATTTTGTTGGTATCATTTGTCCGGTTATTGCGAAATTACCAAACACACAGGTAACGTTATTAAGCTAGATTTTTGTAACTTCAACACTATCTAATGAGGGTAAAACGGACGGTTGGTGAGTATAATACAGCATTTAATATATCGATTTTACAGCATTTAAGGTCAAAATATAAATCTGCTATTTTTAGGGTTCCGTAACTCAAAGCAAAAAACGGAAATATTATAGGATAACTTTATTCAATATCTATATATCAAGATCATTTATTTCGAGATTGCGTGGATTTATCGATCTAAAAATAATATATAATATTGCTTACGGTCCTTTAAAGCACAGAATAAAATTAACCTTTTAGGTCAGCACAATCTAAAGATACGAGCGTTGATACATCATATACCAGTAGAATGTGAAAACTTACAAATAAAGGATAAAATCCGAAAAGTTAAGACTTATAGATATTGCAAAGAAAAATATCATAAGCTATATTTCGTACAAAATGAGTGCATACTGCCCGCAAACTTCAATTTGTTAAAAGAAAAACTCGCTCGGTGAGTACGAGTCGAACTTGACAGATTTTTTTAATATTTTAAGTCAAGAAACAATCGTCTCTGCAAATAATACAAACGTCAAGCGAAAACTATAAAAGACATTTTTATTATACTGTTTCTATACAAAAATATATGCACAAACGTAAAATAGTATTTAATGTCCAGTATTTAATGTTATATAATATGTTATACTTACAAAGAAAAACACTGGCATTTTCTAATAATACCCTTCCCACACCGTTTGATTTAGCGCCAATTAAGTTTGTGTAGGCGTCCTAAGCCGGTACTTAGTTTCAGATTTAGACTTAGTAAAAGAAAAATATAACGGGACTTAAGTCTTCTTTTATTTATTTTATTGAGTTCTAGTCATATACTTGTTTCGTTTTTCTGTTTTGTCTGGACTAACGTCTAATACAGTCAATGTAAAATTGCTGTAAAGTTGTTACAATATAGTTTTGTTACTGTATGTCTTCAAGGGTTTTTACACATTCTTATCAAATTTTAATAGAATGATAATTCCATAGACTTACGCATTATATTTTTCAATAGGCAGAAAGTAGAGAACATAGTCACTGAATACTCTTTATCTATCTTTTCATTACTAGGAACGTAGAAATAAAAAAATCCTCTAAATTAAGATATGAGAGTCAAAGGCTACAAATGATGAACTTTCACAAAGCCAGGTAACGTAATGACCGACGGACAGGAAGGTAGGAAGTAATAAACCTCTACAGAACCAAAGTCGAGCCTTTGTTCAGTAACAACATAGCCGCGTACACTGTCGAACGACATTTATAAGATCGTTACTTCAACACATCAATAAGTATTATGATTTCCTTTAATGATATTGAGTAAATCAGCAAAGTGGTTTGTATGTTGTGGCGCAGTGTCTCTCTAGGCGGCAGTTATAAATTCATATGTAGAGTTTTATTTATATCTTCGTCTTTAGTTTCATTCTTTATCCCGCACATAGCATAACCTTACCAGGCTCCTGCAGTGTTAAGGCATTTCCATTAAAACACTTCCGTTTCCCAGATCTTTTCACAGAATTTCACACAGTTGGGTGGCATAGCTAAGCGCCAAACTTTGCCTTGTTACCAGAGCGAGGAAATGAAAATATTGTATAAAATAATTAAAATTCCGCCGAATGGAAATCGAACCCATAATGGTTTCGCTTACAGTGTTACGCTTGTGCATCTGCACTACGATGTCGTCGTTATTTATATATGTATATAAAAAATATATGCTTTGTATGTATGTATGTATAAATTGGAAAAATATACAATGATATTTTGATTGATTTATTTTTATTTGATATTTTTAGTAGAATACCAACGTTTCAGCTGTCACTGAAATATATGAAGGTAGATAGTTAAAAGATATTCATGGAAATAAACTGTATTTTTAATAGTCTTTGGAAAAATGAGAAAAATAAAATATTGCTGGTCTATTTGTCTTTTAAGTATTATTATTATTATTATATAGTTTTTCTAAGTTTTACGCTGTATACCGCACACAGCAGGCTAAGTAGAAAGAACCTAGTGTTAAGACATTCCCTTACATTAAATTAAATGTTAATTTTAAATGATAAAAAAATACGTAGCGTAAACATTATATGACGTAGATATGTTCATTCAGCACATAATAAAAAACATACGAAGCACAACAATACAGGCATATGTTATTTACAAAATCCCATCTGTCAATAGCATTTCGACATTTGATAAAAGTAATGTTCACCGTATTATTCAATACTTTTTCTATGTCCACTACAAATTGTATTGACATGTTCGTGTAATAAACCACTGGAATGATAAACTAAAGCGGGGCGATAGACATAAGACTAGACATAAGTAAATACATATATATTTTTAGATTCTTGCTATATCTCGCACGTATCAGTGGATTGAACATGTACTGTATCCGGACAAGAAGCCTTCGTTCTCAGTAAGACACTTCGGTTCCCCACTTTCGGTCAACGCTGCGCTTTGCCTCGTTACCAGAACGAAGAAATGAAAATATTATATATTTAATTTCCTCGAATGGGAATCAAACCCATAACCTGTCGCGGTTATAGTCGCACGCCCCCTGCCCCTCTTTAATAATTTAACATAACAGTTATATACTAACATTTCATGAAAGCACCTAACTAACATATTGAGTTTCAAAGTAATTCTGCTGGTTTTACGAACATAAAACGGACAAGAGGCTATTAATATCAATTACTATCACCACAACCAGCTCTTAAAGTTTGATGCATCGATGCACTCCACCTTAGGGCATTAAGAATCTCTGTTTCTAAGAATATATACTAAGAAAAAGCACATTCCTGATTGAAACGTGATGGTTGGGAGTTTATATCCTGTTTGGACAATTATTTATGTTTCCAATATATGATGCCAAATGTGTTTGCTTAAGAACGTGTAAAAACTTAAATGTATCGTGATTCGAACCCACACCTCTAGAAATCCGGAATTTAGAATTTCAGATAAGAAATAAGTAGTTTTCTTTACCGAGTGTGAACTAACACTGAAAAAGAGCAATCCCAACTATGCCTTACATAATGTGAATATAATGCCTTAAGTACAGAGGCCGTCGTGGCATAGGGACACAAGCGTGCGACTTAAGGCGAGTATTGTGGGTTCGATTCCCATCTGGAATAGTGAAGTATTTAGTATTTTAATATTCGTTCTGACAACGAGGCAAAGCGCGATGTTGAGTTAGAACTCAACGCCGCGCTTAGTAGTAGTAGACGACTAGCTTACTACTTAAGCAGTAGATTCCCTGCTATGTGAGGAATACAGCATGATATTAAGAAAAGTAGTTTTCAGCAGGTCTCGAACGTTTGATGTGTAATCTCAGACCCAGGAAGGAAAAAATCATTCATTCGTAGAGACTTACGGTGGGAAATGGTAGAGAAATGATAAATTCTACGCGGACAATCCTGCGGACTGCAAATTATAGTCCTAAGAATATAAAAATCAGCTTTACGCTGTATCCCGCACACAGCAGTGTGATAGAGGGAACATAGTTTGAACACACTCTGTTATCCGTTTCCTCCGAATTCTGGAGGCATTGCATGTTGAGTGGCTGAACTCAACGCCGCGCTTTAAACTGAAATAAAACTTTAAGTAAATATTGCTTTTCCTCGAGTGAGGATCGCACCCACAACCATAGCGTGCAGTCACACCCTTGTGCCCCTGCGCTACGACGCCCTCGGCACCTAAGACTAAAGTTAACAATTTAAAATATTAAACAAGGCTTTTGATATTTGTAGTTGAAATAAAAGGAATACGTTATAAAAACAAAGAAATAAAAAACGAAACAGTAAAACGGAATACGTTAGAAAAATAAGGAAATATAAAGAAAAAATCCATATTGTCTCCATTGTACACCTGATCGACTTTCATACGACACAAAGCGACATAACCCAGATTAAACACCAGCGGCGCTCGAATATTTTTTTAAGTTCTATATTAACATTGCGAGAGTAAAATGTCCACTAGAACAAGTTTGAATAGAAAGAGTTCATCAGAGACATCTGATGGAAGGTCAGATGCTGGCTTATTTCAAAATGTTGTCAAAACTGCGTGAAAATGTTTATCTTTTTGTATATTTTTTTAATACTACAAAACTTATAAAAATCTTATTATATTTAAAATTATTTTATGTAGAGAAAGCCTACTACTAAATTACTTTGTTCTCCCTAATTTTTAGATGAACGCTGGCATTGCATGTTGAGTTGCGGAACCCAGCGCCGCACTTTGTCGAGGAAATAAGAATAGAATTTATTTGAACTTTCCGATTAACAATTGAACCAATTACCATCAAGTTTACAGTAACAAACTGCGCCACAACGACCTCTTACATTAATAAATTATATACTATATACTATTATGCTACCTGTCATTAAGAAAATATATCTATTATTTATATGAAACACACAATATATTTTCAAGGAATAAATTCTTTCACAAACACATTTCACATATATTTACGTACTAAGACGGCATGGATGGTTTTACATTTTTTACTTCGGAAACTAGTTTCAACACATTTCTCCATTTTCCGCCCCATTTCAAGTTATCAAATCTTAATCGGGTGACCTCATTCATTCAACAATCTGATGTAACTCTATTAGCACAGTTTCAAGTCACTATTTGCTACGAATAATACACCTAATACGTAACTGTACACCGCTGAAACTGGATACTTCAGTCATTGTAATTCAATACGAAGGTCAAGTAATAAGCGTGAAATGGGTCCGTATACTTACAGAAACATGATTTTTTTTTAATAATTATATAGTTATTCAAGCTATAGCGACATAGTGTGTCAGCTTTTAACTGAAAAGCTGTGGTGGCAGGTTCAATCCCGGTATAGGAATCGAAACAATATGGAAACAGGTCGGCAATATTAACAAAAAATTATCATTTACATACATCGAATGAGGATCGTCAAAATCGTCTTGTTTACTGTCAGACGCAGTCTCATTGCGACAACCTTAACCTAAAATACCTTTGCAAATAGCACGAAATAGAAAAAAATATTTATAAACTTACTCAATAATATTGTCAACGACAGATAAAAGACAGATGATCGTGACAGGTAAAATAAAATTAACCGTTATTAATCTTAAAATATGTAAATGGAGTTTTTTTTTTCAAAATTTGCAAATGGTTTAACTTTACCCCTAGCGGGGTAGTCAAAAAATAATTTACCATAAGTACATAGATCTCTGCCACCTTCCTACCCAGTACCTCAGTAGTCACTTTTTTTACAGTATCACGCTGTAAATAAATATCGCAGTTCTCACTTAGTGGTCATAGCAGGAAAAGGAAAGACAATCTTGTGTTAAGACCCTCCGTTCCACACCTCAATTCGTTTACCCTGGTGGAAATTGACCCTCCAACCATTGCGTATTGCTGTCAGTCAGACACTGCACCATGATAGCCTAATTATATATAAAATATTTTAAGCTACATTTTTTTTTATTTCTTTCTTTTAGTACAACTCAAATTACGCACATCTGCACGAGATAAATATTGAAGTCAAGCACCAATGTAAATATAAACTTGAAATGCATGACCCTGACAATCAAGGTTCTCTAAAAGCCAATTAATGACAATTCGTTCTTATATTTCTGCACTTTCAAAGACACAAATCATTAAGTACCCAAAATCAAAGTTAAATTTTATTAATGTTATGAGTCCAGGCTGTCACCTTAAGTCAGATATATAGCTCTACAAAACTAAGCTATGCAGATAGCATATATAATATTTAAAATGGAATAGACCAATATCACTTTCTCACATTCAAAAGACTTCAAAAGCCTTCCGTCCCAAAGCCGGAGCAGTGTCTCATTACACCTGTTACTTACAACGCTGTGACAATAATTTCAGCCCTTGATGTATTCACGAAGCTTAGTGGTAGCTTATTTGATATGCGATACGTAACATATACTTAGGTGTATTCTATTTTTGTATTGGGGTAACTATAGGTTATTATAATTTGGGTCATTTGTAGATATATAATTTTGTAGGACAAAATATTAGAAATCTGATATAATTTACAGTGAATATCTATTTTGCAGTAATATTTAGTGTAAACGTAGATTGTAGAGTCTAGCGAATATTGAGGATTAATAAGAACGTTTTGATGACAGCCGCGGTGCAGGGTAGTTTGTATTATAATTCGGCGGAAAGTGGGAAACGTAAGTACCTTAATAGGAACGTAGTGTCTTCACATTAGATTACCAGGTTCCCTCTGTCTACCCTGCTATATGTTGGATACAGCGTAACAGAGCATAGTTTCCAATAAATCTCTTGATACGTAAGCCATACGTTCTTATTATTTATATTGTTTATAAACTTACCGGCCTAATGTCTAAACATAAAGTTATATTAATATTAGAATAACGCAATCAACGCTATCAGAAGCTTCTTAAACGTAGAAGTGCCTAAGCGAGCGTTCGCTCAAAGTCTCAAATATACTCTAACTTTTGCCATACATTAGCACAATAGTGCGCTGCAGAGAAGTCAAGCCTTCATGCTCTATTAAAAGGCTTTAGTGCACTTTACAACGTGTACATTACATTAGAATAAGAGAAAATGGAAATTGCAATATTCGTTTTTTTAGAGTTCCGTACCAGAAAAGGAAAAACGGGGCACTTATAGTTTCACTTTATTGTCCATCTCTCTGTGAAGATCATTAATCTCGAGATCGAGCGAAAGTATCATGCTACAATTAATATCATTTATACATCGATTTTGCTGCATTTTGTATAAAATTCTCTACTTTCCGTGAAAATTTTGTACTTTCCGTGAACCAACATTTCATTTCATATAACATGGGTCCGCAAACTTAAATTTGTCAACTTTTATAAGTTGTATTTCCCGTTGACGTATTATTCTTAAAATGGTACGGAATCCTCGGTATGAGGGTCCGACTCGCATTTGGCTAGTTTTTAGAGTTCCGTACCTCGAAAGGAAAAAACAGAACCATTTTAGAATTAATTTATTGTCCGTCCGTCCATCTGTCAAGATTCTTTATTTCGAGATCACGTGGAGGTTGAGCTGAAATTAATACCAAATATTTACCTAATAAGGTGTATGGTTCCTTGAAGTACAGAATAAATCAATCTTTTAAGTAAACGCAATCAAAAGATAAAGGTTTCATTTTGTATGCAATTCGATGCGGAACCAAAGTCTATAGTGTACTTTTCTTGGACCTACAGTTATGAAATTTGGCACGAAGTGAGAACTTACCATATCAATAAAGAAAACAAATCCAAAAAGTCAAAATTTATAGGGATTTCATAGAAACAAATCAAAATTGGTGCATATGCCCGCACCTTAAGCTGGTACAATTTTTATAAGGTTAACCTACAATTCTGAAATGAGAACGGAAACCTCAGTGAGCGAGTCCAACTCGCACTTAACCAGTTTTTTTCATAATGATTCTTAATTTACTATATCAATAAATAAACAACCAATTTCTTCTAAGTTGTACATTACATTATATAAAGTCGTATAAAGCCAAAGCGATACTCAAAATAAACAGTGTCAAATATCTCTTCGTTAAAAAGTTTAATTTTTTACCAATAAATACAAATATATTATCAAGTCATGATTACAATTTCTTTTATGTTTTAGCTTCACGTTTTTACCTCATATAACAGGATAGGCGAGGGAAAGTCTCGTTGGTAACAAAAAAATATAATAAATTTACAATTAACATAAATTTTATAGGTTTCCGTCCCCATTTTGCACCTAATTCTGGAGTCATTACATGTTGAGTAGCGGAACTCAACGCAACGCTTTGTCTCGATTACGGAGCGAAAAAAATCTAATATTGAATATTTTGTTTCTTGAATGGGAATAAAACGCGCAACCTGCTTACAGGTTTACTGTTTACATTTACAGTCACACTTAATGCCAAGACCTACGACTGGCCTCATTGATTCAGATCAGCTTACGCTGTATCCCGCAAACAGCAGGGTAGGCAGAGGGAACCTAGTGCTAAGACACTCTGTTCCCCACTTTTCGCTGAATTCTGAAGACCTTTCGAGCTGAGTGGCTGACCTCAACGTCGCGCTTTACCTCGACACCAGAGCGAAGAAATGGAAATATAAGAATATATCAGCTTCACTCTGTGTATCCCGCACACAGCAGGGTAGGCAGAGGGAACCTAGTGTTAAGACACTCTGTTCCCCACTTTCTGCTGAATTCGGGAGGCATTGCGTGTTCAGTGGCGAAACTAAACACCACGCTTTGCCTCGACAGATATGAAAATATAAATAAATATTTCATTTTCTCGAGAGGAGATGGAACCCAGAACCAGTCGCATTTACAATCACACTTCGTGCCCCTGCGCCTCGACTGGCATCCAAATTATTACAAAACAAAATTATCCATTTTTACGTTAACTTAAACAAACTTAATACTTGAAGGCCTTTACAAGTAGACCGAGCGAACGTAATACAAGCCGCAATGCGTTTCGCGCTTCGATGCACGAGACAGGAGCAGAGTTAGGGAGGATTCACACTATAATGCCGGTTTCGATTCGTTCTCGGTTCGATCTCAGTCTGTTAAAGATATTGGCGTAAAAGAATATATTTAAAAAAAAAGGAAATAGTGAGCGCATTCATAGTATCGTTTTGGTCAAGTTCTGGTCCAATCACTCATAAAATCAGCTTCACGCTGTATCCTGCGTAAACAGAGCTAACCTAGTTTGAAAACACTCTGTTCCCCACTTTCTGTCAAATTCTAGAAGCATTGCATATTAAAGTCGCAGAACTCAACGCCACGCTTTGCTTCGACGCTATGGCAAAAAAATAATATATTTAATATATGAGTTCCGGTCGTATCATGCATATAAGAATACTTCTCACACAAGTAGACGCGACTGGTTGTATGTTCGATCACCACATGAGGAAATATTTATTTAGATTTATATTTTCATTTCGTGTCGAACCATTGACAGCGTGGCATTGAGTTCCCCCACTAAGGCGCAATGCCTTCAGAGTTCTACGGAAAGTGGGTAACGTAGTCTCTTAACACCAGGTTCCTTCTGTGTACATGATACAGCGTGAGGCTGATTTTTATTTAGGTATATCATATAGAGAGATTTACATATCTACTTACGAATAAGTACATTCATTAACAACCATTTCATCCTAAGTCCTTCCCAATCAGGTTTTCGTCCAGGACATAGTATCACATCTGCGCTAATCAAAATTACAGATGACATTCGACGAGCTATGGATAGAAAGCAGCTCACAATTCTCGTACCTCTTAACTTTAGCAATGCTTTTAACAACGTCATTACGAAATATTGCTTAGTATGTTGCGTACTATTAATATTTCTCCGACTGCGATTGATTGGTTTCAAAGTTACCTTAATGGTCGTAGACAGCGCATACACATTGAGGAAAAGGTCTCTTCATGGCGTATTGTTCAGGCTGGGGTACCTCAAGGTGTTGTTTATCTCCATTACTCTTTGCAATTTTCATTAATTCTCTTACTAATCTTATTTCGTGTCCCTATCACATATATGCAGGTGATATAACAGGGATTGTCTTAGGGCTACAGCAACCTCGATGACTTGCAAAAATTAACTTGCTTGACAGCAAAGAGAGATGAAGGAGAATTGTCTTTCAAATAATATTTAAAAATAATTAATTTAATATTTCTAAAGTATTTCTAATCAACATTATTATCTATACAAAGTTTAATCGTGTTAACATACTGAAATTACAATATATAACGAACAGTTTAATTTAAGCCTATAAAGTAAGGAAGCCCTTTCAGTTAGCGACTGACTTTGCGGTAGAGTATTCGTAAACACAATTCTATAGTTATTACTTCCCTCGCAATTTACAAAGCAAATGTTTCAGCAGCACATAAACATTGTGGTTTGAAAGCGGATGAAATTGAAAATTTAATCAATTACTAAAGAATTTGGGTTCGAATCCCGCACAAGGGCAATGTGTTGTATTAAACAATGAGTTCATGTATCTCTGTGTTTAATTCTATTAGAGCAGGTTTAGTGTATGCTAAAGCTCATTGATTATATAAATAAAGATGGCATCAGCCGTTGTTTATGTATGCATAGTGTTAGAGAATATAAGTGGTGGGTTCAAATAGAGGGAAACATATATTATTTAAGTCCAGCGTTGAGTTCTGCCACTCAACACGCAATGCCTCGAAAAATTCGGCGGAGTGTCTTAGCACTAGATTCACTCTGCCTAACCTGATGTATGCGGGATACAGCGTGAAGCTATTTTTTGATTTTTATTTTATGTAGGTCTCACATAATATTATCAGGAAGAATAAAATTATAAAAATTATAAATAAATACATAGACGTTACGTTACGCTCAAAGTAGAAGACGTCGCAGACAAAAAAAACTAAAACATTAAGTCAATTTTTAATAATTTAAAAAAAACTTCACCATTTCGCTTATTGTTAACATTAGAAAAATGTACACTCACAAAGTCACACAACAAACAAACACACTATCTAATCCGTCCTCCAAAGCTTTTAGCACCAAAGTAGTTTCGTGGCACACACGAGTCATACAGCGCGATCAAAGCGGTACCGGCGATACCTCTCGACCGACATCCTTCGTGCATAACTGCACCACGTTTACCTATAATCTACTTTTAATTGACGTTTTCAGAATTTTATTCATCGTTTTAAGGCTGGTGGTGGTGCAGGGGCAAGCGTGCGCCTGTGAACGTGACAGGTTGTTGATTCGAATCCCACTCGAGGAAAAGAATATTTAATATTTTTATTTCCCAGCTCTAGTAAAGAGCCAAAGCGCGCGCTAAAGCCGTTTACATCCGGCAGAAAGTGGGAGATACAGCGAAAAGCTAAAAAAACTTAAAAAAGGAATGGATAATTTCGTATAGCTTCTTATTTTTAAGCTTCTTTAAGAATAAGATGTAATGAATTTAATTTTTTATTTAGCCCTACAACCTTAATATAAAAATATTGCCTATAAAGTCTTAACCCAGATTTTAAAATAGCACACTCCAATGTAAGCTAAAACGCATGGAAAATTACATTTAGATTAAATACATAAAAATTAAGCGCCAATTGAACGAGCATGTGCGTTTGAAAAGAACATTTGTTTTATTTTTCTGCAAAATTGCAAAGCTGATTGATTGGATGGAAAACTATAGGTTTACTTTACTCGACACGCCAATGTTACACAGGGAACGGAGTGTCTTAACACTATATTTTCTTTCACGGATAGCAAAGAAAATATTAAAATGTTTTTTCTACAAAAGTTACGTTGTCCGATCTAAATATAAAGTAGCTTATATCCTTCACAGCGTCTCAAAGTATTTTTCAATTTCATATCCTCATATTTTTGTATCATTTCAGCAAGAGGTGCCAAGTTAAAGATAAGCTTAAAAGGATTAAAGAGCCAATTATTGCTTTGTTAAAGTTTTTATATAAACTGTTAAATATCAAAGTATGGAGGGTCTCAACACTAGGTTCTTCCAGTCTACGTTACTATATATAGTAACGTAGACTGGAAGAAAAAAAGCGGTATAAAAATTAGAGATAAAAAAAGAATATAAAAATTAATATGAAACGTGGGCAGGTATAATGAAGTCGTCGTCGCCTGGCTGAACATCACCATTGTAAGCACTAGTTCCATTTCAGTGAATATTTGTTTCAGGTATATTTGGATAGTGACAATTGATATATGTCGCATTATCGGTTTTTTATTATCTAAAGCGCCATATTTAGCATTTTATTAAGAAAATTTCTAATTAAAAATGACGCCAGTGCACAAACTTGCGTCTGTATTCCGACGATTGTGGGTTCAATCGCTATTCAAAGAAATCAATTATTAATAGGAATAAGGAATGAACCTCCGATCTGGTACGAATGCAAAAGCGCTGCGTTGAGTTGCACCACTCAACTCTGCCACCCCGGCTCTATGAAGGATACAGTTACGTGAAGCCAAAAAAATATGAAGAAATCTTTTGAATCGTAACACGCAATGACGTCAGCATATCCGTTTGGCTAGGTATCGAGTCTAATTACACGATCTCTTAGGCGTGCCTGCTGTCATTAATTCAGCAATCGGCCTGAATCTTATCTTAATTATCGTTCTTACCGACGGAAATAAGACTTTTTACTTTATAGTAGGAAAAGTAAAACTTTACGAAGCTGCAATCGACGAATAGTACGAAGAAGAATAACTAAGGTTATTCTACGGTTAAGGTTATTTAAGGCTTCCGTACTTCA
>DWGR01000368.1:0-23945 GCA_018247715.1 Heliconius burneyi | reverse complement strand
TTCGTTCTTTAATTGAGAGTCAAAAACATAATATGGAGCTCCAATAGACTCCAAAAGTTTTTCAGCCTAATAAGAAATTAATGATTAACATATATCGTAGAGAATACAAATTGCATTTATCATAAAATACATTTTTTGAATTTTAAGAAATCTTAAATACGGTTGATATACCTGTCTGTCTGTCTAGCTAAATATATGATTTTGAAAAAGATAACTAATTATGACAAATGATTTATTTGAGGCCGTCGTGGTGCGTCGTGGCCCGTCGTCGTGTCTTGGGTTTAATTTAGACTCAGGAGAGTGAAATATTTAATATTTTTTTTCTTAGCAAATGTCTCTCTGTCTATCGTGAATCTAAAATATTTTTTTTATTCATTTGGACATAAAGTCGAAATAGTAAAACATTCGTAAAAATAAAATCAATAGTAGATTTATTAGAAATAACTCTGAAATCGCACAATTAAAAAATATTAGTGCTAAATTAAGAATATATGTATAAAAATCCCCCGAAACGGGAAACTATCTAAATAAGTCTTTCTACAAAAAATAATCATCTAAATAGGTTCATCTATTTGAGAGATATGATACCGCAGACATACATATGCACACACAGCGTTAAATTTATAATTTCGCTCTGCTTGAGTCGGGGGTCAAAAATATAAATATGTACACATGTACAAAGTCACAAACTAAGGCTAGCATCACCTAACAAAATAATAGAAATAGAATATCTGCAATATGACAGTAGTAATCCAAACATAGCAGCATGTTCACTCTATTCCAGCTCAATTGGTTAATTCTAAAATATACAATATACGAGTACATGTATATTATTATTTCGAGGAAGTTTACCCTCACGTAGTGGGAACGTGACGATCGTTCACGCTTCGTAGAGACGTTTTGGTGGATGGTATAAGCAACGAGCGGATCAATTGATTTAGCGATAATACACATAACACATCTCCATGAAAATAAAAACTAGTTCGAGTGGAATAGAACCCATAACACTCACGATTACATTCACACACTGTCCCGCTGCGGTAGGACAGTCTCAAAGGGAAAGGCTTCGGCTCAAGTACATATTATGATTAGAATAAATTTCCTTTTAATTCAAAATAAATATAGTACGCTGTAGCTTGTCATTTAAATAAAAAGCCTTTCAGAAGCCTGCTTTATTACTTAATATTGAATTTAAAATTATGATACAATATGTATGTATGTACATATATGTACATAAATGACATCACGAAGTGTCAGAATGAGAAACGGAGTGTCATAGTACTAGGCTCTCAGGTTCCCTCTACCTATCCTTCTTTGGGCGGGATACAGGATGAACGTAAAAATAAAATGTCGCTGTCTGAACAATCAATATCCAAAATATCGTTTTCGTATGCAATAAACATATAAATGGACGGAAAATGGAAAATGGAGTGGTTATAACAATACTCCGTTACTACCTACCCCACATACTTACCTGCCTACCCATACCATACTAAACAAAAAGGTAAATCTACATTTCTATAACAATAACCAAATAACATGCTGACATCATAAACAAATAACGTTATCAATTATGTAAATAACAAACGTAAATGCTCTTCCAAGCTACCACCATTACTTCGCCACTGTCGTTGTGGTCAAAACACTAGTGTTAATGGATTTAATGGGCCCGGTAAATACTCGAGTGCACTCCGAACCGGAGGTAGCTATTTTGTGTTAAAATATTACCCTTTTAGGATTACACGTAACTCGGTCGAGTGATCTTTCTACGTAATGCAAAGTTGAAAACGGTAATGGTGTAGTTGATGGAACTTTGTTGGGGGAAATGAAATTTTTGATACTTTATTTATTCGCTCTTGTGTCGAGGCGAAGCGTGCGTTTAGTTTCGCAACTCATTGCGCAATGCCTTCATAAAAATTTTGGAAATGGAGGGGAGAGACTTTATAATAGGGCCCCTATACAGGGGCGGTATACAGAATGAAGCTAGAAAAAAAATGTAGTTTTTAACAATTATATCGTTGTTATAGGTAACTTATTTGTGATGAAACTCCATACAGTTGAATATATTATGAATGTTTTTTTAATATTAAATATGAAAAGATTCACTTTATGAGTATAAAGTAGGTTCTAGTATAAGCTTATGTTAGATGATTAAAAATATTCATCACAAGTACTCTAGTAGTTTTCTTTAAAGTACCTAAACATTTATAAAAATCAAATCAGCTTCACGCTGTATCTCGCACACAGCAGGGTAGGCAGAGGGATCCTTGTGTTAAGATACTCCGTTCCCCACTTTCTGCGGAATTCTGGAGGCTTTGCATGTTAAGAGGCAGAACTCAATGCCGCGCTATGCCTCGAAACAAGAGCGATGAAATGGAAATATAAACGAAAATAAATATTTCGCTTTTTCGAGTGCGGATCGAACCCACAACCGTCGCGTTACAGTCATATCCACGTGCCGCTGCGCTGCGATGGCCTCATTTAAAAAAGTGTATATATATAAAAAAAAAGTTAAGTTTTATTCTACAAGTATAACTAAGCATTCTTACACAAAATTCTGAGTCTACACGTTTCTTCTAAAATACTTACGCATTTTTACCTATTCATCGCTGAAGGTCCTAAGCCACAAAATTTTATTTTACTCCATAACGCTTGAGAAGTTGACCTTTTTGGATACTAAAATTTAGTTTTGGCACTTTGACGACACACCTTTGTAACAAAGGTGTGTCGTCAAAGTGGTTAGAAAATATTCACTTTGAACTCGGATATTTTTGTTCTTACGGTCAACAGTATTATAAAAATTAAATACCTATTTGTCGATATAAGAAGTACGAGTATGTTAATAAGAGATAAAATCTTATTTAGGTAAAGAGTTTGAGGACGCGACTGTGAACGCTACAAGTTGTGGGTTAGATTCCTATTCAAGGAAATGGTATATTTAATATTTTAATTTCTTCGCTCTGGAAAGTAGGCAAAACGTACGTGGGTACTGTCACTCAACACGCAATGTTATGCAATGAATTTATCTTAATGGAAACGGAGTTTCTTAATTAGGTTCCCAGGTTCCCTCTGCTTACTCTGCGATGTGCAAGATACAACGTGAAGCTAAAAAAAACATTGAAAAAAAAATTTAATATACGGTATTTATATCAAGCTTCAATAATAATTATACGGATCTGCCAATCACGTACCGACTAGCAATTTATGAATGCCCCACCGGCCTTTACCGATCTCTTTGCAGATAAAATGAGAAATTTCACGCTGTTTGACTTTGTTTAATTTTATGAAATTCTCTTGTGAATGAGAAAAAAATGTTTAATTTTTTTTTATCTATTTAGTCCATTACAATTTTTTTGTAGGTTTTATTATTTTCAAGTAAGTTATACAAGTATCATGTAGTTTTTCTTTTTTACGTTCACTTTCTTCACTTCACTTATCTAAGTAAAGTAAACCTAGTATTAAATCGCTCCATTTTATGAATTATAGTTACGTGGCGGAACTCAACGACGCACTTTATCTTGTCACCAGAGTGATAAAATGAAAATAGCTCGTTCCCCTGAGTGGGATCAAACCCACACATCATTCCACCAAACGATGTGTTACTGTTTCAAGACGATTAATGAGAATTTGATAACTGCATAAAATTAATAACTACATTTGAATTATGTTCCTTATCCCTTGAAAGGTAAATATAAGTATAGGTTTTATCCAATTTAGTTAAAGAGCTAAAACTACTTACGTTTACCTTAGTGGGAAGATGTCCACTTTCGCCACCTGGAGATAATTGCATTATTGATCATTTAGTGTAAGATAATGTTATTTACTCAATTATCTTGGGTTATTTCACTAGATTGTTCCTTCGTAATAAAGCGGTAGATTTTTTATATATATATTTTTTATTATTATTCGTTTTAGGAACCGTACCTCAAAAGGTTATAACGGAACCCTTAAAGAATAACTTTGTTGTCCATCTGTCCGTTTGTCAAGATCAATTGTCTCGAGAGCGCGTGGAGGTCTCAATCAAGCTGCAATATCAAGCTGCAATAAATATCAAATATTTAGGGCCTAGAATGTAAGGTGCCTTGAAGCACAGAATAAAATCATCTTCTTTATCAACGCAATCAAAACATACGAGCATGTATGCACCGATTTTATTGCATTTTTCCTCCTCCTTTGGATCTACAATATGAAAATTGCACGCAGTAAAAATTTACAATATAAATAAAGGAAATAATCGAAAAAATAAAAATTGAAATTAAAAAAAAAATCATTACAAATTTATATGTCATTTCATACAAAAACAGCGCACTCTCTCCGGTTAACTTACAATACTGAAATTGCTACGAGAACCTCGGTGGGCGAGTATGATACGCATTTGACCGGTTTTTTTATCGTGACAAAACTCTATTAGTTCCACATCGCCCAATGGGGCTTCGAGCTGGTTATATGGGACTCATGATTTGCATATGTATAGCACTAAACCCCATGGTGCTCCTCATCAACTGACACTGGCAACAGACGCCAAAGAATTCTTCGCCAACTCAAAAACACCTCACAAATAAAATTTCAAATCCACTATAACGATAGAAACACTCTCATTTATATTGTTCAATTAAAGTTTATTTAGCGCGTCTGGTACGCGTGTGTGTCACAAAGCTTCTATATCAATCTGTCGTTTTTACGCTTTATCAATTTCAAACTGTCACGGTATGTAAAAACTACGCCCGTCGACAGTGATGGGTTGACCGGAAAATGCACGAAATAATTTAAAAAACAAACAAATTAAGTTATCGGTTTTGGAGGAGAGTTATCAATTTAAAGGTTAATGTTATAGAAAAAAAAATTTAGTGATTATTTTTATAAATATATGGAATATTATACAAAAAAAGAATGCTTCATGCAACAAATCATCACAGTCGGCTGTAAATGACAAGCTTTGACTGTTTATATGTAACTTAAGCTGTGTTTTAGTATTATTATGGTACGTACTTAGTACCGTACTTGTACATACTTAGTGTGTCATTTTTTTAGTGTTTTAAAGAAAATATGAGTGGAGATTTTATATTTTTAGTTGTGATTTGTAAGTTTATTTTTGGTGGATTTTTTTAGCTATAATAATGACTATGTCTCATAATTGGCTATAATTGGTAGGTACATTGTGATAATTCACATACTATCAGACCCGCGCGGCTTCGCTCGCTTAAACTATATATACGAATATTTATTAAATATATATTTAGATATTAATTTTTTAATTTTCAAAAGTATTTATTAGTAAGAAAATATTAATGTTAATAATAAAAAAGCCAAAAAAAGAATTATAAGTGGAAGGAAGGGAAATATTTTTTTTAATATTAGAGGAAATATCTATATAATATAAATTAATAAGCAAAGTAAGTAAATCTAAAATTAAAGGAAATTATTTATTATATAAACCCCTAATTATTTTAAAATACCAAAAAGTACCTAACAAGTAAACGTAGGTTATGGAAATTTTTATTTTTTATAAAAATCAGTGGCGATTTTAAGATTTTTCCATACAACCTTTCAATCCTTCAGGGTTATTTTTATCAAATCCCTTCTTAGTGGGTGTTAACATGATGTTAAATAAACATCTGCCTTTTAACGTTTTTATCACTAAAGGTATGGCTGTGCGTGCGTGTGCAATCAGTGGGAACTCCTCCTTCTCCTTTCGTATAATATACAGATAATTGCTTTTTCAAGGAGTGCTCCGCTTTTGAAAAGAAAATTTTTATTAACGTGGAACGAGTCTAAAATATCTTTAAAAGGAGACCCTCTAAGTAACAACCCCCGCGTTTCTATTTTAAAAGTTGGTAAATGGCACAAACAGTCCAAAGAGAACAGCAAAATGTTAAATAACCTGAAGCTCGGGCATCGCTTGAATTTTTCCATATTTAAATTATAAAGTACTTCTTGAATCCTTTTAGAGTTAAAGCAATTGCATTCTATGAATACAGCGGAGCAACCAACGTCTTATTATTTTATTGGGAGGAAATGTTTTGCAAAAAATATACATAATTTTTAATTTTCTTTCGTTTTCATATTAAAATATGTCAATTTTGTATTGTTTTTAGCTTCAGGTTGTATCCTGTATGTAGACAGATTAAGCACTGTGGTGTTCAGATACCTCGTTCTTCACTTACTTTACACTTTCTGAGAGTGTCTTGAGTGTTGGAATTTAATGTCACGCTTTGTCTTTTACCAGGAAGAGATATGATAATAATTTATTGGATCGAACGCACCACTGTCGTGCTAGAAAATGAACCAAATTTACGCAGCTACACGCTGTATACAACAGACAACAGGGTAGGCAGAGGGAACCTAGTGTTAAGACACTCTGTTCCCCACTTTCTGCCCAATTTTGGACGCATTGTGTGTTGAGTGCCAGAACTCAACGCCGCGCTTTATCTGGACACCAGAGCGAAGAAATGGAAGTATAAATGTAAATAAATATTTCACTTGCTCGAATGAAATATTTATTTACATTTATGCTATAATAATTTAAATTTTATTTAATTTAAAATTATTAACAAAATTATTAATTAATTTTTAAAATATAAAATTAAATTAAATTATGATAAATATTGTGTAATGAAAATGACTTGTATGTTCTTTTAATTCTATGTATTGCTTGACTTGTTATTGTTATTACGAATAATTTATAATTATGATTATTAAATTAATAAAAGGAGTTCAATTGTTTCATTTCAACACTCCCGTTTCTTAACGCCAAGGTTTCTTCCATATAGAAAAACCAAAGTTATAAACTAAAATAATACTGCTATTGACAAGAGTTGAGTAGTTGAAAACCTAGTTTTAAACGAGAGTAAGAACAAAGCTTCGATTCTTACTATATATTGGATCATACTGTGGAGTTTTCCGTGAAATACGTGAAATTGCTAACAGTGGGTTTCGAAGGCAAACTTTTCAAACTAGTTTCAGAAGAAGCGGTCGGTAAAGAAAACTAAACAGTTCACAGCGGGTTGCTCGCGACAGTCCCGGACACCCGGTGAATGTGGAAAATGATTTCTATAAATAGTTTTTTTTGTAACCTTATGCTGTATCGCATTTAGCAGGGTGGGCAATGGGTACCTTGGAGAACAGAGTGTTAAGTCACTCCTTTCACATTAAGAAATACAAAAAAGAAAAGTTACCAGAGCGAAGTATATTTTATATACTCGTATATATAAAATATACTTCGTTTTGTTTCATATTAGTTAATTGAAGAACGAGCTATCAAATGTGGATTTTTCTATCTATCGCATATATATCCAATGAAACCTAATACCAAGTAATAATATTTTAATAACTTCTAGTTGCATCTTATACTATTTAGCGATATAAGCAGAGGGAACCTATTGTTAAAACCCGACGCATATCACCAGGTTTTGGAGATATTGCATACCAAGTAGTGGAACTCAACGCAGCGCTTCCGACAAGAGCAAGAGCTGGAAAATTAAAATAATTTATAACTAAACAGCGCCACGATAACCTCAAATACTAAAACTTTATTAATTGCAAGAATCTAAATCTAAAGATTAAAATTTTCAAAAATTTCCGTATTATGAAACTGTCAATTGAATTTCAAAAACAAGTTAATAAACAAATAGTTAGGAAACTTTTGTCCGATTCAAAAATCAATTTCACGTTAAGTTTTTGACATTTAAATTAGGCGACACTCGTTGGGGTATAATTTTTTTAAAAAAAGGTAATTTAAATTTTTATCATAAAAAAGGCTATGTTTTTGTTGATATAACTAGATGCTTTCTAGGCACATTTACATTTTTGTGATAGAATATTATGATTAAATATTAAATATTATGATAATAAAATTAACTGCATGGGCCCAATCGCGTCATCTTAAACGCGACGGCTGTGGGTTCGATTGCCATGGTCTGGTAGCAAGTGTTGCCATAACAAACATTCCATATTTTTAATTTCGCAATTCAGCGAAATTCTGGATGCATTATGTGTTGAGTGACCGAGCTCAACAGAACTCAACGCCGTGCTTTGCCTCATTATCAGAGCGTAATAAAAATAAAAAAAATTTCATCTACTCGAGTGGAAATCGAGCTCAAAACCTATCGTACGTATGTGCCCCTGCGACTGGCCTCTTAATATATATAATTTTTTCAAAAACAAAAAGGCAATTAATCAAAAACAACGGGTACCGTAGATCCCGTTATAATGTGGTTTATATCATAGTCAGTTTGCAAACTATGCTAGTTTATTAGCAGCACTATCAAGATTAAAAGCGAACCGGCCAAGGGTTCAGTCGTTTAATTAAGAGACCTTGAAGCTGGATTTACGCCGACCGGGGTCTGTCGTTCACAGTCAGGACGTAGGGGATTTAATGATACTCGTACTCATACGTATAACGGAAATTTGTTAAATTTTGGAAATATTTTAGTTACAAATTGTGGTTTTTATGGCAAACATAATTTAAATTTTTTTGGACTTGAAGTAAGCAGCGTATAAAGCCACTACTTCACGCCAGTTTTAAATGCCGGGGGTGGTAATTATCCGGTCGAGTCTGCTCATGCGTGTCGCCATTGCTGGCGGCGTGACTCTCCCACTCGTACTTTAGTCGCCTCTTACGACACCACCAGTACCAGGGTGATCCTATTCTAAGTCGGGAACACACGGCATAAGCTATCTTAGTGAGAATGCACTGCTAAGACACTACTTTGAAGATATTATTTTGTTATATAAGTATAACCATGACCGTTAGCGGGAAACAAATCCAAAACCATTGCGTTCACAGTTAGAAACTTCTATTTTTCCTAAAAATGATAAAATACATGCTTTAATATATTAATATTTCAGCTAGCCTATCTAAATTTTTATCTCAATATTTCAATATATTTGGATATAAGGTGTCAATTTTTTTAAATAAATTAAGTTGCAAACAGAATGTTTGTGTCACTTTTGATAAAGTCGAAAAAAATTATATGAATTTCGTTTTACCTTAAAAAAAATAAACCAGTTACCTGTATAAAATATCACAGAATTCTGTTACTGTTTATCATTAAATATAAACTCGTATATAATTCCCTAAGAAGTAGACTGTCTTTATATAGCGAGACATTGTTATAGTTGCACGATTGGTTTGGTATTGCTTTGGTTTCTTATATTATTTATTGCAATGTCGGTATCGACGTTGCATTTCAACAGTAAAAGATTACAAAAGAAGAATGAAAGAAAGTTGAAAGCTATGAAGATGCGATCGTTGCTTCATTAGATATGTGTCACTATAGCTGATTGAATCCGCAGTGAAGAAATACATGAAATTGCAGGTCGAGGGCTTTACGGTGACAATGAAAACCTGCTCAGGTGGGGCACGTCGAGAAAAATGGGTGACGAAAGAATGGAAAAATAAATATGAAAGAAGGGTGAGAGGAAAGAGAGGCTGGGTTATTGTAGAGACCTTGGTTGATGTTGACCTTTGAAAGGTATTGGATGATACTGGAGGAAGGTCAGGTAAAAAACATAAAGACTACCATAGGAAATGTACGAAGGGGTTGATGATAGTGGTCCGGGCGAAAGAGTAATGACTGTTGACTCTCCGTTCCTTCTGGCTACTTAAAAAGTTATATATTAGTAAATGGTATATATATGTATAACAAACAGACATACTTGTATAATCACTTAAGTTATATGCAGCATTACAAGTTTCAATTATGTAATGCATTAATCAATTAAACGGTATTGATTGACTAGTCCTTAATACAAATAGCGCTCATAGTATGACATTGATTGCATTCGAATATGTTCTAGACGTTGAAACAAATATGTAAGACGATTACTTATTTTAGAAAACGTATAAGATAATTGTTATAAGACTAATTACCTTTGTTATTTAATTTAGCTTCATGCTACTTGTATATCCCAAATATACCAATACCAAATATATCATTATAGAACGAGGAAATTGAAAATATTTCCTACTTTGAGTAAGAATCGATCCCACGTCATCTAACGGCCTTAAAATTGCTTATTAAATGTGCATACTATTCACTGAACTTTCACTGTTACTAGTGCATACAAAGAATCTAGAGTTAAGACAATCCGTTTGCTATTTCTGTTACAATATGGAACATGACTCAGCTCTTCATAATAAACTTCAATAATATAGTGCATCAATCAGCAAATATTATGATTAGATCATCGGTTGAATAGCACTCAATAGTAATATCAATGACAACATCACATCTAAGAACAGTGGCACAAAGCAACTGCTAGTATTATAAAGCTAACAAATTGATTCAAAGCTCACGTCTGCGAACATGAATGAGGAATACCTATTTACACACAACACAACAAACAGGCCAATCCTAGTGTAATTAAACGTCAAGCTGTGAACGGAGAAACTAAAACAATTACTATGTGATGTGGTTTAAATTGAAGACGGAGGCGGGTGGTCCGATATATAACATATGTTATAAGTCGGCTTCACGCTATATCCTGCACGCAGTAGGGTAGGCAGAGGGAACTACGCGTTAAGACACTCCGTTCCCTACTTTTCGCCATGGAGACATTGCGTGTTAAGTGGTAGGACTCAATGCCGCGCTTGCCCACGAAAGCGAAAATTTATAACATAATTTTTTTTTTTTCCTCGAGTGGGAATCGAACGCACAACCAATTGATATTGTAGCACACTTTGTGCCCCTGCGCCACGGCAGACCTCTATATTAATAATATTTTACAATTATATTATTTTAAAAAAATTGAAAAATGAATCCATTTTTTTTTAAATATATTGTGACAATAAAGTATCCGGAAATTTCAATTTAAACGTCGAAGTCGTAAAGCTAGCTGTATTGAGGCGTTGGCGCGAGAAAATCCGTTGGAAACGGCCGGAATTATGAAAGGAAGTTCGTGGATTTCGCATGACGATAATGCACCATCGCATCGAGCTCATGTCGTGACCGAATTTAAGACCAAAAACGCGAAAAATACCATCGATCAACCACCGTACTCACTAGACCTAGCTCCGACCGACTTTCCTGTTGCCTAAACTCAAATTGCCACTCCGAGGACACCGCTATGAGTCAATTGAAGACACAAAAGAGAATTCGACGCGAGAGCTACAGAAGATCCTGGAAAGTGCTTATAAAACATGTTTCGAACATTGGAAGAAGCGTTGGCACATGTATATTGCATCAAATGGGGCCTATTTTGAAGGCGACAAAATAAATATTAATGAATAAATTAATACTTACTTGTTGTTTGTGTGTTATTTACAATTTCCGGACACTTTATTGCCACAATATTTCAACAATCATTTATTAAATATAGATAGATAATATTATAAATATACGATTGTTGCGATAATATTACCAGGATAGGATCAGGGAACACCGTGTTGAAGTACTCCGTTCTCCATCTTCCACCCAATTCTGAAGGCATTGTCATCACTGAGTGGTGCAACTCGAGTTCGTCATTTGTTTTATTACCAAAGCAACATAATAATATAATCTCTTATAAATATTAATTTTAATCCGCTCTTACCTTGTAATACATAAAGATGCAAAAGTGATTTATGAAGTAAAATTAACAATTAATATCAGATTATTGAATGAAACACTTACGTATTTACAGTGCACATGTTTCCATTTTATCAATGGCTGAATGAATTGAACGAACAAGTATTGATTATCTTAACATATCTAATGTTACACAACAAGACGTGTTCAGATAATAGATCTTATGGTTTTGAAATAAAACGAAAAAAATGGGTCTATGTAATTTCATTGTGCACTTTCTATCTATAAAAATGCTATTGAGAACTTTTCGGCAGCGGAACTCAACGCTGTTGTTTTTCTAATCACACTTGGAAATTGCATTTATAATATAATTATAATATTAACAATTAATTGAGAAGAAACTCGAACCCATTAACAACATATCCAGTGAAGCTCACATTTACTACGCTGCCATACAGCCGTCTTCTGTTTGCATTTAATCATTTAATGACCATAAAATTGTTCTTTTCTGGTCTGCTTAGGACAAATTGTCAGAGCAAAATGTAAATTCTCTAGGGTATCCAATGTGAAAAAAAAATACATTTTCACCTCAAATTTTTTACATCAGCTGCTAGTTTTATCATATTGAAGGGTAGACAGAGGGAACCTGGGAACCTGTTAAGACACTCCGTTCCTCATTTACACATTTGAGTTTCCCACCATCTTTTGCTCGTTACCAGAACGAATAAACGAAAATATTAAACATTACGTTCCTCCAAATGGGAATCGAACTCACAACCGTGCTTACAGCTTCCTGCGCCATGATGGCCTCTCAAACAGTAAAAAGGTATAAATGTTATAAATCTCATACAAAAATCTCGTGCATAGGTACATAGTTTTCTATGAATAACATTTGCAGTTTCTCTTTCTGTCGAAAACAGCTTTTGCTTACAAATTGGTCTGTTTGTCAAACCGCGGCGGACGTTTGATTAACTTCGGCACCAGAGTTATTTAATGTATTTCACGAATCAAGAAATGTAGATACTCCCACTATCTATTTAATAGAATTTTATTTTATATGAAAGAAAGCTTTTAGGTTAATAGAGAAATAAAAATATAATATGTTGTATATTATAGCAGTAAATATTGTATGAGAAGATTATTTAACCAATAGAAATAATTATTTAATTAAATAACAAAGTAATAAACTAATTTTGTCTTCCTATAATTTAGAAAGGAAAACATAGAAGATGTTTGAAATCAATAAATCAGTTTATTGGTAAGCATCAAGGAATGCACTTATATTATAATTATGACAAATACATTTTAAATAACACTTTACTATCCAAATAATTAGTCCATTGCCAAAATAACATATAAATACAAAAACATATAATTTTTCAATTTCAACCAATAGTTCCTGATATGAGAGCATTCAAGTAAATAAGTTCTTCAGCTTTACAACATTAAAGGTCGTCGTGGCGCAGCGGCACAATGGTGTGACTATAACGCGACGAATGTGGGTTCTATCCCCATTCGTGGAAATGTGGTAAAGCGCGCCATTGAGTTCTGCCATTCAACACGCAATGCCTTCAGAATTCGGCAGAAAGTGGGTAACGGAGTGTTTTAATACTAGGTTCCCTCTGCCTGTCCTGATTGCGTGTGTGGGATACAGCGTGAAGCGAATGTAATTTAATTTATAATTTATAACATTAGTATAAAACATATTCACATGTTATCATCCATATAACATCACCAACTTGTAAAAAAAACTTCCGTCACTATCTCGTGATGAGGTGCGACATGTCCTCGACTTAATCAAAGATCTCAACTTGGATGTCTTGGTAATTGTTTTATTGAGACTTGAAACTTTTTGACAGCCATTACCATGAAGTTATGTATAAATTAAGGTCAACGTGGCTCAGTGGGATAGCGTCTGACTGTAAATGCGATTGCTGTGAATTTGAATCCAAATAGGATAATTCCATATAAATATTTTTATTTCGTCGCTCTGATAAAAGAGTGCGGCGGTAAGTTCAGCCACTCTACCGATATTTTATGTATGTGAATACTACATTGCCATCATTACCCAAATTGTCATGTAGCTATATCACCTAGGATCTTAATATATATATATATATATATATATATATATATATATATATATATATATATATATATATATTTATATATATATATATATATATATATATTTATATATATATATATATTCACTCATAATGAGGATTGTCACACTGTAACTAATTGCCTATAAAAATTGCCTTATAATAAATGGTCTCTCATATATTTTTATTAGTATTAAATGAGGTAAAAAAAATAAGTATTATAATCTCGCGTAACAAGTACCAATAAGTAATTCCTTTCAAGCTCCTAGCACTGAAACAATTACCGGGGACATCGACAAAGTTGCCACTTTGATTAAATGAAGACCGCGTAAGTTTCTGGTCGACGGCGTGAAGTGATTCAGTGATATATGAAATTTAAATTATGGGCTGGGCTGGGTGTTTTATTATGATAACTTTTTACAGACAAGAATTATCTCAATTTTTTCACATTAACATACATATTTTTACAAAAATCTTTTGTTTTAAATATTTTTATTCCCTTTAATAGAGGCATTACGTGTTGGCAATTGAGAAAATGTAATTTCCTTACTATTTCCTAGAACATAACAGTAATTTTCTAGTTTTCCACAAAACAGAATCTGGTCAGTGAATTTAATAAAAGATTCTGAAGGAATGCAAAGTTTTAGCCTGTGGCCGATGTGATTTGAATTCAATAAACGGCATCGACTCACGGATCGCTTTCTATGGAAATGAAGAGGTTGTCTTTTATTTTTGTTTTTCGTTAGAGAATTATTGCTAGGATTTTCCTACGGGAACAAAATTTCGTAAGTTTTAAGTTTTAGGTGTAAGTTTGTTATTTTTTTAAAGTAAATTTTGCTAAAAATATATATTAGTTTGTTGATAAATATAAGTAAAACATGTAGCTATATAATCTATGATAACAAAAGACATCGTTCCTGGACATGAACTTTGGTTTATATAAGGATTATTATCTATTATAAAGGAGTTTGTATGGGCTTACACCGACGCAGTCTCAGATGTGATGCCTAATAATAGTTCATAAAGTGTTATATTTAGTTCAAAAGGTCACACACATCAAGGAGTTTTTTAGTGTTTTATCCCACATATTTTGAATAAGTATAAAGAGCTTAGAGTCAAGACATTTTTCTTTTTCCACCGGAAATCAAAAAATTTCGTATTGATTTATGGAACTCTACGCTGGGCTTACCAGATCGAGAAAAAGGAAATAATTCACTCCATGTTTAAGTGTTTCTTTTTATACTGTGTCTAAAACTAGATACGCTCGTCATTTTTTATTTGCTATTGTAATACAGCACATGCCCCATATTTTTTAATTTTTGTCACTTAGAATTGCTTTTGGTTATTATTTTAATAATGTATACTTAAAATATTTTTATAGGAAAAAAAACGAAATGAAAAAAGAATTTGCAGCCTATCAAAATACATTGACTTAACTTACGCCTACGCCAAACGCTACGGTCTCTACATACCTCTTTCGCCTCGGCCACTTTCATCAACCTCTTCATATATGCCCTTCGAGGGGCCCTCATGCTTTTTACGTGACCTTCCTCCAGTGTCTTTGATACTGTGTTTTCGAAGGTCAACCGAGGTCTCCTCCTACCTCTCTTCCCTCTCACTGTTCCATCATACGAGAAATCTTTTTTGTCATTCTTTCTTCACTCATTCGCTCGACGTGCCCAAACCAGCTGAGCAAGTTTTCAAAATACATTATTATTATTTAATATCGCTTGATGTTAGTGAGCAGAAGATACTTTTGAAATCACCTGTGCACTGTGTACATTTTATTAAAGTTCACAATATTCAACCTACTCCTAAAAGTTCGAGACCCACGCCATTCCAATTGTCATTGGTTAATAAAAATGATTATCTATCTTAACTGATCAATCATCTAACTTAAATCATTGTTTTATATACTGAAATATACCTTAGGTTGAAATCTTGCGGTTAGACCAGTTATCAGAGCTATATAGGTTTCTAGCCGCACGTAACGACCGTCGCAGATGTTGGAATGTCACCCCGGGTCAGCTTAATGTGTTTTGTGTACCCATCAATTTCCGACTGAAATCAGTGTTGCTAATAATAATAATATTGAGTGGGGCACGGAGTGTCTTAACACTGGGTTCCCTCTGTCTACCCTGCTATAGCGTAAAGCAAAAAAAAAAATACTGAGTTGTCATATTTTTTATACTTACATGTTTTACACAATTTTAAAGATAAATTTTAGCACTGTAGTTTTATTATGTTTGGGTGACAAGCTTGGATGACGGCCGGTGAAGCCGAGTGCCATACATTATCATAGTAGACCGTGAAAAATTTTACTTACAAGAATGATGTGTTAGCTAAACGTGTACATATAACTGTAGAGATTAATTACATTTTTTAAACTATGTTCACGAAATTTACTCTATATAAAAAATATTGACGCTGTATGCTGAATTTTTAATCACCGTAAAGAAATTTGTGTTGAGTAAAAAACGATTAAAATGTGGCTTCAGGAATTAAACAAAATTAGAGCACGATCTTACTGCTACTTTAGCGTTCTTTTGATTAGCATTCCTTTAAAAGAACTTCACGAGGCTTAATGGAAGAAACAGTTCATGTAAATATTTTTAAATGTACCCACATTTTATTTTATATAACTTTTTCACTTCGTAATTGTGCGGCGCTTATAACTGGTTATAAATCTTTAAATTAAAGCTAATACTATAAAACTGTAAAGTTTAAGAAACCTATACGGTATAGTTGCATATTAATATATGCGTGAAAGAGCCCACACTCTTGTAATAATAAAACCATATAACAGGGAAAACTTACACAACAATAACATTTAAATAGGACAATGTAAAATAAATTTAATATGGGGTTTGATTTCAACGAGTGTCGGTAGTAATTATACGGTCTGTATATGAATATATCGCAGCTCATTATAATTGACGCCGCAATAATAAGTGGAGCTCGTGCGTTTTACAATCAGTTCACATTGTGGATTTTTTAATATATGTTTGGTGATGATTGAAGTTTGTAGGGCTATGTTCTTTTTTTTGCTCCACTCTGAATCCTATACGTAGCAGGTTACGCAGGGGTAACCTAAGGAACCTAGACCTAAGCAACTTAAAACATTTTATTTCCCATTTTCCGCAAATTTCTCTAGGCATAATGTGTTGAGTGAGTGAGCACAACCATCGCATGCATGCATATCCTTTTGACATTTTCTATTTTATGTATTTATTTTATTTTTTTAGTTCATTCACCCGAGTAGAGATTGAACCTACAACCATCACTTACAGTCAATTGTTGTTCCATTACGCAATGATATCTTGGGCAATGGCCCATACACTTTATTAGTAACGTAATAAATTTAACATAAAATATTTGCCACCAATCACCATTATACGGCCACTCTTAACAATAAAATAACAATTAAATCTGTGCATATTGAATATGTGGCATTCATTATCCTTTCAATTTATAGAATTGTCAGTCTTTGAACAATCTGATACGCTTTAATCGAATATCAAGTTCCTGATAAAATGCTTCATAAAATATGATAAATATAGATATCATATGGTTTTCCACTCTGAGGAATAAATTATACTTTATACTTACTCGGTTTCATTTCTATGCTTTATCCCGCAAATACGAGGGTAGGCTTAGGGAACCTGTGAATATGTTAAGGCATTCCCCAATAAGACAATTTAACTCAACAACTCAGAGCCGCGTTTTGCCATGTTACTAAACCGAAGAAATGATAATATTTAATGCCTCCAAGTGAGAATGGAATCCACAACTGTCGCGTTTACAGCCGCGCTCTTATGACCCTGCGCCACGAAGGCTAGATTGTGAAGAATATGCATTTTAAAACAGTTCTTAATATTCACGTCGTAGCGCAGGGGCCCTGCAATCGAACCCACAACTTGTCAATGAAATTAAATGTTTAATATTTTCAATTCAGCATTGAGTTCCACCACTCAACACGCAATGCCTACAGAATTTGCCAGAAAATGGAGAACGGAGTGTCTTAATATTACGTTCCCTGTGCCTACCCTGTTGTGATAGAGCGTGCCTCTAAATAAAAAAATAAATACTCGTAATACTCGTATAGCCTTATAATATTTTAAAACTGAATATTAATAGTATTTTGTGACAGAGCGAAAATTCTTTTGATAGTCAATATGAAATGAATATGTAAATTTCCTTTCTTAAAAGAGAATAGCTAACTTAACTGAATGCAAGGCAGAGGAAATAGGTTCCCTGTCATGTCTAAGTACCATAGTGTTAAGATTGCGTGGTAACAAGACTAAACGCGGCGTTAAGTTCCACCACTCAAAACGTTTTGCCTTGAAAATTCACCGGGAAGTGGGGGCCGGTATGAAGTTGAAAAAAAATATAAATTAAATACATACATTTTAAGACAATGACTGACTGTAATCGCAATGGTTGTGTATTCAATGCATACTTGGGGAAATAAATTATTCTCATAACCGCGTTTTGGTTGACAAAGTGCGGTGTTATGTTCCGCGACTCGGGTAAACCCTTCTTAAATGTGACGCTGAATATAAAATTATATATTTCGAAATATTCAACACTTTTGTGATGAAATTAATTGGTTTGAAAATAAAATGTATACACTAATGTTTACTTTGATTGACGTTACATATTTTAATTACTGTAGTAATTTAAAATATAATATAGGTATATAATATATTCATATATTTTACAGAGTAATTCTATTTATACACATTTTATAAATGCTACGAGGAAGTTGGGGTATTATAGGTTTTTCAGTATAATTTAATGAATCTCTAAAAGCCAATGTATGTGACATTGGCTTGTAGTTGCGGATTCAAAATTTGTTTGGGGAATAATTTATACAAAAAAAATGTTTCCAAGTAATGAAATTTTCATATTTTTTATGTGGTATTAAGCCCTTTTAAGGATACTTTACGATATAACGAAACTTGCCTAAATGGACAAAAAGATATATTAAAATTTACATACAATTTAAAACTCAAAAAAGAAACTTCGTTTTTTTCTCGCTAGCAAAACAGGTACAGGAAACTTAGTGTTAAGACACTCTGTTTTCCAGTTTCCGTTAAATTTTCATTACTCTAGAAGAGCAAGAAAATTAAATATAATATATTTCCTTGAGTGGGGATTAAACCCATAACCTTTGTATCACGCGCCACGACGACACGACGGCCTCATAAAAAACAACTCTAATTTATTATAATTTATATAGCTTTTGTTAAATAAAGCATTCTATTGTTATGAATATACAATGGCATTGTAAATATTATTTATGTTTCCAGTATATTCCTGGACGCTCCAGCAATAAATGCTATCATTAATTCAAATTGAATTATTAACTTCTAACCTACCGCTACCGCTAGTGTAATTTTGAATTGCAGCCGTGCAATTTAAATACAGGTCGGTTTCGCCATCTTACTGCCCCAGGCAAGTTGGCTATCTGCAGTCTTTTAACTATTGAATTCCCGTGGTTTCGTTATCACATTTTATAATTTTTAATTAACATTTTTTTAATTAACGCGAAAAGCAGAATAATCAGAGGGAACCTAATGTTAAGCAGTTCCGTTTTCCGCCCAATTTTGGAGTCATTTCGAATTAAATGGCGGAACTCAACATTGCGCTTTGTCTTGCCTGAGTGAAGCAATGGAATTTGTTTTCTCAAACTATAGATAAGAAGATTTTTTGATTTTGATTTTAATTTAGATAAGAAGACATGAAGTGGAAAAGGAAGTGACTTGTAATGTTGAAGGATTGTACAGAAGGTAAATAATTACAGCTAGTGACCATTTCCTCTCACATATTTTTTTAGCTTCACATTGTATTTCACACATAGCAGGGTCGGCAGAGGAAAACTATGTTAGTGTTAAGACAAGTTTTTTCCAATTTAGACACTTTTGTTTCTCACTTTCCATCGAATTCTGGAGACATTACGTATTGAGTGGTGGAATTAATTGCCGCGCTATGCCTTGTCACTGGAGCGAGAAAGTAGAAATAGTAAATTTTTAATTTCCTTCAGTGGAAATCAAACCCAAAACCTCACACTCTTGTGCCCCTGCGTCACTCTTACATATAATACTTTAATTATCCAAATAATTACTTCAAACAACAAAGTTCCAGCACTCCAAACTATAAAATCTACTTAGTTCCAACACACGCTAATGCTTCAGGACATGAAAGATATCCCTCGAGCCCGTTTCAGTGATTAACAGTTATTCGATCCCTCGCCCCATATTATATCGGCCCTTAACCCAATAGCAAAGGAGTTAACCACATTAAAGCGTGGATTGATGGAACAATCAATTGACTTGTTCGGGACGATTATGGTGGAAGTTTACGCTGGTGATGTCTAACTTTGGAAGTAGTTTTCTTAATAAAGCCGTTCTGCGTTCTGGGTTTTAGGGTATGTCGAAATAGGTTTAGTTGATTGGACAAAAAAGCCAGGCCAGGAGATATTTTTAGATTCGATTCCAAATCTGGGGAATATGAATATGGTAAGTTTCAAAGGCCTTAATTTTCACTATTAAGCACCCAATTAAAAAATATATTATTTATATTAAATAATTTTATTTTTAATACAAGCGACCAGCTCGCGGCTTCGTCCGCTTGAATTATATAATTGATTACTGATTTATTATTATTCTAAAGGAATATCTGAAAATATAGTGGTATAATTTTTTTATTTATAAACCCATCGAAATAAAACAAACATTAAATGTTAACGAAAGCTTGCCAAAATACAATAGTGAAAACCGTAATTAAATCGGTTGAGCTGTTTTTGACGTTACAGTGAACAAAGGCACAGACAAATAGACAAATGGACGAATAGACAAAAAAATATTTAAATTATAAGTTTCCGTATATATCCGTATATACTCCGTATACAGAGTTTTTATAAGTATAAAATAAACAGCATTTCAATAATTGAGATACATTTCAATCAAAATTCATATGAAATTAAAGGCAACGCAAATTGGTTCACATTTTTCCTTTGTGCGTCCAATTTTAATAAAATTACTTGTACTTTACAAGTTATCTTACAATGATACTTGACCGTTAATAAACAAGTGATACAAATTCTGATTGAACATTTGTCTCACTTGCTATATGTCTGTCGGTTCTTTACGAAAAGACAAGGGAAATGAGCCTACGGGTCAGGTTATATTATATTAATCTCCGCCCACGACCGCGTGCAATACCAGAGAAGCTAAAGCTAGCTTTTAATGTGGGGATAGACATGCTCTTTGAAGGTATATGGTATATGTCGTATAGACCTAGAAATACTGCTGCAGTATAGTTCACATTTTTGTGCATTGAAAAAATTTCCTACGAAACCTCATAGTGGAAAGAAACATATGCAGATGTTGACGATGATATAGGAGCGTACTATTTCCGTATTATCATTATACTCGTAATTCTAATAGATTTTTGTTAAAGCTATTATCAGATAAATACGAGTACATTTTTATATATGAATTTCAGAAAAACAAAGACCACTCACTAAGTTATTTATTACTGTAAGAGACGCGCAAACTTAGTTTAGAAATAGTTCAGAGCATCGGACTGAACTGTAGTGGCTTTGATTCTCGTTCGGCGCAATGTTTTATTTCCATTTCTTAACTCTGGCAAGAATACGATAAGCTCCGTGACTCAACACGCTTCTCGATTGATTTCGTCACGTCGGTTTGGACGCAAATGTTGATTTCGTCAAGAAAATAGAGGACAAAGTATCTTGATACTATGTTCTTCCTCTCTACCCTGCAGTAGCCGCGAGACAGTGAAGTCAATAAATTAGTTCAATAATATATTTATAAACTACTTATAGTATTCAAAATGTAAAATAAAGAGATAACAATAAAACTGAATGTAAGAAATAAAACGTAATAAAAATTCTAAATATTCATAGTTCTTTTAAATCGTACAGTTGGTTCTCAAGGGGCATTCCCTTACATCGGGATAGCTTATATAATTTTGAATTTTGGCTCAAGAGTCGGGGCATCGACACTATGATGTTCCGCTTAACCAGTCTTAAGAAATTCAGTATTCTCAAATTGTAAGCATAGGCGGTTATTTAGGAATTAATGTAATAAAAGAAAATAATATTTCTTTGGACAGACATTCTTATAAGAGTAAATATAAACGAAAATATTTAAATGGATACATGCAGTGCTAGCAGATTCTTTGGGAACAAATATGGGTTCGTATGATTGTGCAAGCCCCACAATAATGAAATAATATTTTGAATCTTTATCATATTCAAAAGATAAAATATTTTGGTATTCTATATATTCACTGGTCCCGTCGTGTTGTAGCAGAAAGACCTCATAGTAGTACCTGGAACTTGAGACCTTAATAAAATACTAATAGGGCCTCTTTAAACTAGCTGATCTGAGATCCTCTTTGTACTTAACCACATACAAAACGATTCTACTATAACCACTATATAATTAACGCAAAATTTATATATTTTTTAAATTATGTAATATCTTTTCACTTGCACTCCAACTTTGTACGGAATCGTTAAGTCGTTTCAAGACGTTTCGAACCTTCCTCCTGGAGGCCAAATTACCCCTTTAGACAGAATTAGAGTGAAACTAAGTTTGCTTACTAAAATTAATTTAGTGGACCGCCATTGTAGCGAGCGATTTTATTTTCTCATTGAAAATTACTATTGTGGCGTGTTTTTCTGAAGACATTTTTATGTAATTTCTTAAATTTGGGCCGAACGTGGGTAACAGAGTGTCTCGACACTACATGCCCTCTGCCTACGATAAGGTGAGAAGCTGAACAAAATGTCCATGCTACTTGCTTATTATGGTCAAAGTAAACTAAGTTAAAGTATTAATAGGCCAAGCATCTAGCATATTTTAAGAAGCTTAATTACGTATGGCTTAGCGGATAGAGTTTTTGGACAGTTTTTAAGAGACACAGGTTTGAATTTATCTTAGATAAAATTTTATACGTCTAAAGAAATATCATTATTCACTCATTTTATTAACTTTCTAAGACAGAAACCATTAATATCGTATAAGCTGTTAGCATATGTTTGTCTCAAGAGTTCAAGTAATTGATATCAACTACTACAGTTACCTCAATTAATTAAATGTAGAATATATCATATTACATTAGTTATGGCATTTCCATACTATAAACATTAATTGAGGCCGTCGTAGCGGAGTTAGAGTAAGTAAAGTATAGTCTGACTGTAAACACTATGGTCACAGGTTCAATCTACATAAAGGCTGAAAGATTATATATTTTTCTTTTCCCCACTCTTGTATATAGATCACGGGGTTCAATTCCACAGAAATTGTAGGAAATAGAGTGTATCAATGCCACAATATCTATTGCCTAATATTGTCATATAAGCCATTTTTAAGAAAAAAAAAGACTAGTAACAAATATTTCCCTATTAATAATAAAAAAAAAAATATTCATTTGAGTTACGAACATTTCATTTACATAATATTATCAATAATGTACCGTCTATTATTTCTCGAGGTATAAGAGCTGGTAGATAATTTGCGAGCTTTAACAGAAAATACCTGCAAGTTTTGTATTCCGCTAAGAACGTTGTGAACGCTATATTTCTTATTGGATGGTAAAGTTTAAATATTCAAGTAATTTCAGTTATTTGAGTGCGGCTTTTCTAAGCTTTTCTTTTCTTACATAATTTAAAAGTATGGACAGAGTGATTTGTGAAGCTGATTTCAATTAGATTTTAATGTAATTAAAATAAACACCTATGGGATTAACCTCTTTTACTTATCATTCTTCTATAAGGCAATGGCATAAATAAAAATATGGTTATAAGTCACTCAGCTCATAATGAAACATATTTTTTAGACCTAATTTTACCTTTTAGAAAAGAAAAAAAATACTTAATGGGATTTTAAAAAATGATATGGAGTGTAAAATATTTCCGATTTTTCGCAATGATGAAACACCTATATTAACACATATCGATGGAAATTTTTTCAACGAGCTCATGGTGTAAAATCTTTTTTCTCTAAATAAAACTCTTCTGTTACCTTCTGACTGAGTAACAGATTATCTACATCACATGACAAGTTCGTGTGAATTCCTTTAGGAAAACTGAAGACACTAGAGCGCAAAAAAATCCTATTGGAATAAAAAGCATATTACTAATGATTCTAAGCCATATCTCTTATCACTATTCCTAATCTAATGCTTATAGTTAAGTCGTGAATTTATGTTGAACTGCATAAATCCGGATTTAGCCGCTTCGAGCCGGATTTCGACCAAAACCGGCGCACAGCCAATCAGTGAGCTTACCCTAGTTAGG
>DWGR01000367.1:0-23953 GCA_018247715.1 Heliconius burneyi | reverse complement strand
CACCCCAAAAGCTGGCAACGCACCAGTAGCTCCTCTGGTGTTACGCGGTGTCGTGGGCGGCGGTGATCACTTACTATCAGGTGACCCGTACGCTCGTTTGCCATGCTTTTACCATAAAAAAAAAAATATCAATCAGCCCCTTGAGTTCTTTTATGCGGCAGCGAATGATGGCCAGCACTATCTCGGCACACTCAGGAGCTTCACATTACGAAAAGCAAGATGCTGAGATAGATATGTGGCGTAACTCGGTCTGAGCGCATACGTAACACATTCATTCAAGGTAGAGTGGAGTTCATGACGTAGCGGATAAACTCCACGAGCGTCGCCCGAGATAGTTTGAAAACGTTACACGTTGGCCTAGGAACTATTTCAAATACAAGTGGCTTGCTATATCAGTATCTGAGGTGAAAGCTTTCGGACGCCCAAGGAAGCGCTGGTTGGATATCGTGATGCAGGACATAAGAATGGCCTAACCACCGAGAACGCTAAAGATTGTGTATAATGCAACCTACTCCAGGTTGAGTAGACAATAGCTGGGATTAATGCTAAAGAAGAAGAATTTATTCTCCTGAGTGAGGATCGAACCCAACGACCGCAACGACCTTGATCTCAACCAATCAAACAAAATCTGGTAATGCTTCCAAAGGAGCAACTCTACCATGCTACTATTTAAGCTACAATTGTCTCCCAAACTTTATAATAATCCAATTAGATATTGTCTGTTGAAACTCTTGGAATGTTGTTCAATAAGCCTAATTAACGTCCCGTTTCCCTAATTGCGAAACTTGTGATAAAGTTATAATCGGTCTCAACATATTGGGGCAATTTCATTTTATATCAATGGAACTGTGATTTTAACTAGCTAAGATAACTCCTGAAAATTGCTTTACATCATGATATCCTTTATTATTTGGGATAAAATATGACGGCTCCGGTACGATGGGATTGTGCCTGAATGTTAACACGATGGTCAAGGGTTTTTCTCTTTGACAAGACAAAGTGCGACGTTGTACTCCATCATTTTACACGCAATCATATCTCAAATTGGGCGGAAGACGTAGAAAATAATGTCTAACAGGCTAGGCTAGGCTGTTTCTGTCTATATATGATTTTTTATAGCTTCACGTTTTATTCCGCACATAAGGTAGGCAGAAAGGAGCCAGAGAACTCAGTATTAAGCCACTCTGCTCCCATTAAGATACCTCCGTTCCCTACTTTCCACGGAATTATGGAGGTATTTCGTGTTGAATGGCTTCTTGCCAGAGTGATACAATGAAAATATTTCATTTCCTCAAGTGAACATCGAATCCACAAACTACCGCGTGGACGTCGCACGCTTATGCCCATATATCAGGCTCAAGATGTAAAATAAAACGTAAAAGTCCGTTACTTTAAACTACATACTACACATACCATAAAACAAACCACTAAGTCTCAAAGCTCTAATTAAGGCTTACAAAGTATACTTGCAAGTGAAATAAGGCAGTTGAAGTACCCTTCACCACATTGGAATTCGTTTCTTGTGATAAACTACACGTCTTAACGAAGTAAAAAAAATGCTTTTGAACTGAAATTTGAACGTTGTTCAAAGTTTCTAACGCTATTACGTTAACGACGACTTGTGAGTAACGATCATGTAACCTTCCTTATCTGGAGGGATTTGGTTGAATTTAGATTTAAATATATATTTAAGTGGTAAGATTGTAATTTTAATATTAATTTAGCTATGATCTTACAATATTAATCCATTTAAAGCCAAACATAAGAGAACATCCGATATTATAGGTTCGATTCCTACTTTGGACAACGACGTATTTATTATTAACAGATTTAAAGTGTTATTCTACACTTGGGAAACAAAAATACATATTGAACCATACGTTCCCG
Organism: Heliconius burneyi; assembly: GCA_018247715.1. NCBI lineage: Eukaryota > Metazoa > Arthropoda > Insecta > Lepidoptera > Nymphalidae > Heliconius > Heliconius burneyi. Next base: position 22,066 of record DWGR01000367.1, on the reverse strand, counting down.
TATGGTTCATTAAGTTTTTGGCTCATGGTCAGATCGCGTGGTCGGTTTCCAGGAGGCGCGGGTTCGAGTCCTGCTACGTTCAAATTTTTATACGTTTTCTTAATAATCAATGAGTTATTTTCTCTTTGTTTTTTGTATACAAATTTCTTAATATTAAAAACTACGTACACGATGAAGTTTATAATTTCCACAATAATTTTGTACTGAGAAGGGATAAATATATATATATACTTATCCCTTATATATATATAAGGGATAAGTATATTTATTTTGAGTAAGCGTGACCTGTGTTACTTGAATTTTGATTTGCATATATTTTACTGTGACCTTACAATATTAATCCATTTAAGGCCAAGCATTAACAATAACCTATATTATGGGCCTGATTCCTACCCGGGCGCAATAAGCTATTTTCTCTTTAATATAAAATTTAAAAAATTAAATCAGCTTCACGCTACAACCTGCGCACAGCAGGGTAGGCACAGGGTAGGTTCCCTGTTGTGTGCAGGACACTTCGTTCTCTACTTTCTGTCAAATTCTGCAGGCATTGCGTGATGAGTGGCGGAATATAACGCCGCGCTTTGCCTCAACACCAGAGTGAAGACAGTCACACCCTTGTGCCGCTGCACCACGACGGCCTTACTATAAATTCCTTAATACAAAAACTAATAACAAAATGAGGGCTATAGTGTCTTCAATAAGTTGCTATGATAAGGGACAAATATAGATATATTTGTTTTGAGTAAACGTGACCTTTACTCAGATCGTTTGTGACTTTTGCAATGGAATCTCGGATATGCGACATACGTGATTAAAATGTACATTAATATATCTATATATGTAATCAACTACAAAAAAAAACAAAAATATTATTCTGCTCTACTAGTCAATTTTCTAAAGTCTATAGGGAGATCACAAAGAGGGCAAAGTAAAGAAGAGATAATGTTATATAATAGCAGAATGCATGTAAAAAAGGCAACCAGTTAGAATACTGCCTTCATTTATAAAATAAAAACAATATTTACATTATATTCATAGCATATTGGTATAAATAATTAATATTTTACAAAAATAAAATAAATAAATCAGCTTCACGTATTCCTCACACAGTAGGGTTTAGGACTCTCCGTTCCCCTCTTTTCGCCTAATTCTGGGAGCATTGCGTGGCGGAACTCAATGCCGCCCTTTGCAACAACACCAGAGTGAAGAAACGGAGATATAAATGTAATTTTCTTAGTATAATTTTAAATAATATTTTATTTTCTCGAGTGGGGCTCGAACCCATAACCAGTCGGCTTACAGTCACACTTTGTGTCCTTGCCCCACGACTTTCTATAACATAACATATTTTACAAATATGGTATCTTATAGCTTAATATTGTTAAATCTAACATATTTACATAAAAAATTACAAAGAAGGTAAATTACAAAACACAAACATTAACGAACATTAAAAAAAGTCATTAACAGTTTTGCCAATAAAAAAAAACTGATTAAGTACGAGTCAAACTGGCCCATCGAGGCTTCCGTACCAATTTCAGGATTCTAGGTCAACTCACTTAACTACGCGTAAAAAAAGAAGAATTTTATACTGGCACAGGATACCTACAGTCTAGTCTAGTCAACCTGTTAAGAAAGTCTGTTTCTGCCAAATTCTGGAGCCATTGGATGTTGAGTGGCGGAACTCAACGCCACGCTTTGCCTCTACACCAAAGCGAAAAAATATAAATATAAATTTAAATAAATATTTCATTCCTTCTAGTGAGAGAATCGAATCCGCAACCAGTCGCGCTTACAGTCACACCTCGTGCCCCTGCGCTACTACTGGCCTCAGTGTATATTTCATGTAGCTATTATTAATTTTATTTATTTAGCATGTAACAATAGTTATTCTAATTTTAACAATGTACAAGTATTTGAGTATTCATGTCGTTCCGCCTATCCCATGTTTTTGAAATATTTTTAATAACACTCAATAAATAAAAAAAACTCAAACTTATTTGCAATTCTATTTTACTGTATTTGGTCCAAACAATATCGTTGACATAAAAAGAAATCGTATTTTTTTTCTATTTTATTGAATTAGTTGTAAAAGTTTAGAACAGCTTAATGGAAATGTTAACATTTCCATTTTTTATTTTGTACGCTATATAGCTGGATAAATAGGGGGTTATCTAATGTTAAAACACTCTGTTCTCCATTTTTAAATATTTTTTAATAAATGTTTCTTAGCGTGCTTGAACCCAACTTTGTGCTTTATTTTATTATCAGAGCGAGGAAATGAAATTTATTAATTACCTCGAGTGGAAATCGAACCTACAACTGTAGCGTTCCTTCTAAATGCTTTTGCAAAAATAATAACTTAAATTTTGATAAGAAACCATTCATTATAAAAGAGATAAAATACCTAACGAAACTTATTATACCAATTACATTTCGTTATACAGCCTTAGTAACATGAAAAGTTTCTAATTAATAACTATTTAATATGTAAAACTAATTCGAAATTCCTTGAACCTCAATAAAATAATACTTTTCTGAGGAAACATGACGCAATATCGTAGTGTAATGAAACATTCAGATTTTTCTGGTATTTTTCATTAATATTTAAAAAAAATTTCAAAATCGTCTATTGTATTTCTATATATATTATATATTTTTTTCTGAATATGTAATATGTTTTATATTAGATTTATTTAATCTGTAGTGAGGCCGTTGTGACATAGCTTAGAAACCCATTCAGGAAAATAGTTTAAAAAAACTTTAAAACGCGCTTCTGTGAAAAAGATCCAATCAAAATCTATATAAGAACAATAAATAATTACGAGTATATTAAAATTTCAAATTAATCTGATGCCCCAAAGTCGACGAAACGACGTTCGAAGTTTCTGTTTTAAACATTCATATATAGATCCATAGATGGATTGACTGAAGCTAATAAAATATAGATTTACGTCTTCTTCATTTAGAGATGAACCCGAGCGGGGAGAACGGAGACGAGAACGGGCGTCAGAGAGAACTGAGCGCCAAACGCTATGGTATCTACATACCTCTTTCGCCTCGTCCACTGTTCGACTGGTCCACTGGTCGATACCCGGGAGGTTCTCATGATTTTTACGTGACCTTCCTCCCGTGTCATAATGTGTTTTCGAAAGTCAACCAACGTCTCTCCCTACCTTTCTTACCGCTCACTTTTCCATCATAAATCTTTTTTGCCATTCTTACATCACTCACACTCATACATCTTCTTTATTCCCACTGTGACATCCTGGCTAGTTCCTGCCATTCTATGTATCTCTTCATTGTGGATTCGATCAGCTCAGTTGACTTCGCTAGTAAAAACATGTTAGAAATATTGATTCGTACAACTTAAGCTTTGATCTTCAAAGCAAGACTTACCAACTGGGGCAAACGTCAGGTAGCTATTACAATATCAAAAGTGATTACATCAACGGCTTACATAAAATTTGCTCGAAATTTCATGTTTAATTTAGTAGCCGTATAGCCTGCAATTAGGGCGGGGCTACACAGCTACCTACGGAGAATATTTTACTCTTGGAAACTAAGTAGGAAAATAGCGTTTAACGTTGAAATTGCGTATTTTTAATATAAAATTCTGAATTATTCAGTTGTTTCTTGTCCATTTTGGGTACGTTTTGTGATTTTATGCTAAAAAAATATTTTTTACATACAGCCCCGCTCTTGTGAAGTAACAAAGTTGAGTGGCGGAACTCAACACTGCGTTACATGGAAAAAGAAGGATTAAATATTAATCCTCTCGAAATATAATAATAAAAAATTGACTTAAAACATCATTTGGATATTGCTAAATATTACAACCATGGAAAAAGAAGGATTAAATATTAATCCTCTCGAGTGGGAATCGAACTCACAACTGTCTCATTTTGCAGAGTTCTGTGCCTATGCGCCACGACGGCCTCGAACCTATTTACTTTATTTATACAAGAACGTATTCCACCATATTTATTCTAAGCTCTAGGCATCCAAAATTTCTCGCAAATAGTTTCAAACGTGCGTTGCTAACCTAATTTTATAGTAATAATTTTAGCCATACTTGGGAGCACGACCCTTTCAAAGTTGGCTTTGGTCCTTAGATTGTGACCGTTTCTACACTCTCTACACTTATATGTAAGATATATACACAAATTGTAAGGGACATATTTGGAATATACGTAATTGTTACGGTTTAAGCTAGTTAAGGATCTATACAAGACCATCGTGGTACAGTAGACAGCATTTACCTGCAAATACGATGGTTGTAGGTTCAATCAGCATTTGGGGAAATAATTTGTTTTCATTTCCTTGATCTGGTCAAATAAAGTCGTCAAGATATGTCATTAAACACGAAATATCTCAAATTCAGGCAAGTGACGGCTATAGGTTCGATTCCTACTCGGGGGTACGAAATGTTAAACGTTTCCTTTTTTCGCTTTTATCATGAGGCGAAGTACGGCTCCACCACTGAACACGTAATGCTTCAAGGTTCTCTCTGCATACCCTGCTATTAGTGGGAATCCGGGTGAAAATAAAAAAATATTTATTGAATTGTAATTAATAAAAAATCAAAATCAAATCGAAAGGAATCTATTATTTTATTTATTAATCTACTTGTCACTGACGATAGACACATCTACATCAACTGCTACAAGTGCTATAAATGTGTTCGAAGCAATAAATTATACGAGTCTAAACTCTTTTCTATCTCTCCTCTTCTCTTTTCTTTTTTTTGGTTTTCTAATAATCTCTGAAGAGTTTCACTATTCAAGTGCTAGTTCCAACATGATGTCAGCTCTATCATACCAATATTGTATTATCATCTAAGCTTCGTATAACTACCAAGTTTTATGATGATATAATTAAAGGAAACAGATCATATAGATAGATCAAAAGATCTTATTACAAAGTTTTAAATCGATCTACCAAAAGTGTATTGAAAAAATAATGGTTAAAAAAACGTTTAAACAGAACACATTAAGAAGATGAATGTAATGAACACAGACCAGCTCGATGATACCTTTATCTTATCTACATATGATTGCCAAGTTTGATGATGATACAACAATAAGAAATGTGAGTAATTAAGATTCTTAGATTTTATTACAAAGTTACTTAGTTACAGTTCGACTTATAATAAAAGCGTGTTAATATCAGCTGTATCCCGCACACAGCAGGGTAAGCAGAGGGAACCTAGCGTTCCCCACTTTCTGCCGAACTTTGGAGGCCGCGCTTTGCCTTGACACCACAGCGAAGAAATGGAAATATAAACGTAAATAATATTTCACTTCCTCGAATAGAGATCGAATCCACAACCATCGCGTTACAGTTTTACCCTCGTGCCTCTGCGCTACGATGGCGTCAATAAAGATTGTCGCTGAGGCCGGTGTTATATTAAAACAAAGAATTTAAAAAAAATAATAAACCGCATTTTTCCATAACTTCATGAACGTCCTTCCGCTCGATTAGACGTCAATCGACAAGGATTGCGAAAAGCGAGATCTTTGAGACTCAAAGTAAAGTAGAAGAAAAAGTTGAAGTAAACATAAATTTTCTAAGATATTCTTGACTCTTCAAAGGGAACGTAAACTCTTCTCGATACTTCTTGTTTTATTTTACAAGTTTCTGTTTGTAATGTTATGGGAAAACCGCTTGATTCTCTTTTAATATTATCCATTTGTGGTATAGAACTTATATTTTTATGTAAAAAAGAAAATATTATTTAGAGTAATTCATTTAAAAAAAATATAATAATAAGAATTTTGAAAGATTAACTTACAACATTATTTGGATATTGCTAAATATTACAATCCAATGTAATTTAATTGTACTACATACGTTTTATTATCAAAGAGTCTCAACAGGTGTCCTTAATACTAAATTATATTCCGTTAAATATTAAATATTAATCGAGCTCAGTGGCGTCCCATTGGAGAGGCCTATCTCCAGTAGAGGACGAGGACAGGCTGTAAGATGATGATGATGACTAAAAAAGAAAACAAACTATTCTGACACCTGCTATTATAATAGTTGTTGACATAAATAGAAGCTTCATAATTTTTACGTACTTTCAAAACAACTGTGTCAAGACCAGATTAAGTGGTGTAACTCAACGCCGCGCTTTATCTTGACAGAGCGATAAGATGCATATAAATAATTACCCTGATCGAGAATCCCAATTTTTAATACCATTTTTTTCAATTCTCATTTTTCTTACACAAATTTGAATTTTGCACACACAAAACGGTGAAACACTGTACCACTGCGCTACAGTGGCCTGTAATTCTAATTGTAAAACATAATAGAAGTACACTTCACTAACTCAAACCTAACTTTTACACTAAACTAAGCCACACTTGACCCCATAAAAGTTTATACATTTAGTAAATATGAAGAAGGTGTAACGATGTGGGGTCAGTACTTATTGCGCTAGTTGAATTTGCGGTACAAGACCCTTAACTAACAGGGAAACCGCAGAATGGGGACGGAATTTTATATAACAAAGAATAGAAGTTAGGTTGTCAAAAGTACACGAGCGTGCGACTGTAAACGCGATAGTTTCGGATTCGATTCCCGCTCGGGAGAGTGAAATAATTAAAAAATAAAACCAAATCAGATTCACGCCGTATCCCGCACACAGCAGGGTAGGCAGAGGGAAACTAGTGTTAAGACACTTCGTTCCCCGAAATTGTGTGTTACCAATTACTCCATTTTTATAAATACAACAAATACATATCTCAATAATCTAACACAGTATCAAAGATACTGGAGGAAGGTCACGTAAAAAGTATGAGCTCCCGAAGGGCAGGCATGAGGCAGGCAGGTTAATAACGGTGGACGAGGCGAAAGAGGTACGTAGAGACCGTAGCGTTTACACTCCGTTCTCTCTACAGGCTACCCCGCTAGGGATAAAGTGTGAAGTGAAGTTAAATTATAAAAAAACAAAAATGGCGCAGGTTTAGTTCGAGAGAGAGGTATGTAACTTAAAAACAAATGCTGCCAACTATATAATTGTATAATTACAGTATTTAATTACTATAAAGTTAGCTGGCCGCGTACCGCAGTGGAAGATCGATAGAAGTTAGTGATAATAAAAAGTAATTAAATAACTTCTAAGAAAATTGTAGTGAAGAAAATTTTCTTATTTTGAGAACTAAACTTCTTTTAAGTATATTATACTACTATAAAGAATGTATCGTAATTTTTATCTTGAAATTCTATAATTAGATTACAAGACAAATATATATATATATATATATATATATATATATATATATATATATATATATATATATTATGATTCAAAACTCAACACGGAAGTCTTAGGCCCTTAATTATATTAATTATTATTCAAATTAAAAGCAATGTGACATCGAGAATGAAGAAGAACGTGCTCAGGTGTTTTGGGCATATCGAGGAAATAAGTGCTAAATGAATGATAAAGAAGATTAATGGAGAAAGAGTGTGTGGATAGACATACTTAAGGAGATCTTGGTTTACCTTGGATAACACTACTGTGTTAATTACGACATATAGCATAATTTAACAGACAGCAGAATGCAGGTGGAAGGAACTTTGAACCGAGTGTTTAGACACTCTGGTCCTTTATTTTCGTCCAATATTGGAGTTACTGAATATTGTGTGGCGGTACTCAACGCCACATTTTGCCTCATAACCAGATCGAGGAAATGAATTAATCAAATTAAAATAAACTTTAATCCCGCACAACCCAGGATAGGCAGAGGGAACTAAGTGTTAAGACACTCCGTTCCCCGCTTTTTGACAATTTTTGGAGGCATTGCGTGATGAATGGTCCATTGAATTGGAACTCAACGCGGCGCTTTGCCTCGACATCAGAGCGAAGAAATAAAAATATATATGTAAAGAAAATATAAATATTCAATATTTAATTTCTTCGAGTGATATTCGAATCCACAACTGTCGCATTTACAATCTCACACCAGTACCCCTGCACCATGATAGCCAATAAATAATAACATTTAATTCAAATATTAATAAGACTTTATCAATACAATTAACGATCAATTTATCTAATTGAATGTTATCCGAAGAGATTTTCCAATGATTGCTCCAACGATTGTTCTATTTGTGATAACTTAATATTTTTATTTCAAAAGAACCTTCAGCTTTCAGATAAATAAGACAACAACTTCATCAATCACATTGAAGCTTACAATTGTTATTATAATAAACTTGCTTTAACTTTAAGTTTTGTACCTTGAAATTATCTTTGCTGATTCAGAATTGTCTAATTTACTTAATTTCTATTAGTATTGTTAGTATTTTGTTATGAGCACTAGTTCGTGCTTAGAGGCTTAGAGGTTGTGACTATTAAGACAGAGAATATAGATTCAATTCTCAGCTGGTATATTTTTATATCGAAAATAAAACAGTTTACAGTCGCTTGTGCCCATGTGCTACGACTGGCCTCATTCAGTAAAATAATACTTATCAACAGCTCTGCTTTTTTTCACATAGTAGAGTATGTAGAGGCAAGTGATAAAACACTCCGTACTTCAATTTCTGTCATATTTCTAAACTCAACGCGGCGCTTTATTTATCAGAGCGGAGAAAATAACATCAAATATAATCATTTACTCAAATGAGGTTCGAAACAACAACCATCGTTTCTTTTTCAGTAGGATCATGCTGCCTTATTACTCCACGGCAGCCTTTCTTCCTATTAATATATTATAAGCGAAAATTTGTGAGGATTGCTTAAGTCGATTATTATAGTTAAACATTGTTCGATTCAAACTCCATATTTTAAAGTCGGATAAAATAACAAAAATGAAAAAAAAAACTAATATCCAGTCATTTTTGTATGAAAGCCCGAATCAGTGTTACCATAATGGAAATGCATTTCACCGTGCTTTAAAAGCTGATATTAACATTCGTGTTGGCATATCTCGTGTCACTCCGTATTATTGCGTATTCAGGTCACGCTCTAACCTTAATAATACAACACTGATACAATATGACGTGTTTAGCAAATTGTTATCTCAGATTAATGTAAGTTTCGAACGTGGCGAAAGGACAGAGGGTGTGACTGTATTGGAATTATTTTATTTCTTCGCTCTGGTATACAACATTTAGAGTCATCACTCAGCATTTAGTGTCTCGACTTTCAGGTGGAAAGAGGGTAACGCAGTGTCTGAGCACTAGGAAAGTACTTATTGGAGGGGATAAGTGTACATTACACAACTCTCCCGCATTCTCTGGATCTATTGCAAAATCTGCTTATGTATGGTAATATTTGGTAATCACACTCCAGGCTGGGTTTATAGAGAGCTTTTAGTGTCGTCACACTATTCTCCACTTTCCATCTCAATTTAAGACATTGCATTGGGAACATTGGAAATATTTAGTTTCACGCAAATATGCAGAAAGAACTTCGTATAATAAAAAAAAGAAAGTTTTCTGTACAGAAGTGATTGTAGGGTTTTTTAAGTGCTTAATTTGATTTATCCGTGGATTATGTGTACACTCCTCTGAGATCGCAGAATGGATAGGTAATAAGGGGTAAGTTGAGTGGCTAAAGAAAAACGCTGTTGTAGAAATTACTAGCAAACTTAAGGTGTAATACGACTTGAGTGAACAGTTGATTAAATAACTGTAAATAAATTATAACAAAGATTTAATTATGCAATTAAATATACCCTCATTTTAACTTATTAGCGATTTAACTTGTTTACTTTTTTTAAATGTTATTAAGCTTAATAAAGAAAAATCCTTTGTGCCGCTGCGCCACGACGGCCTTAAGGGTGTGACTTCGTGCGCTGCAAAATCGGCTGGATTCGATCCCCACTCGAAAAAGCGAAATATTTATTTACGTTTATATTTCCATTTTCTTCGCTCTGGTGTCGAGGCAAAGCGCGGCGTTGAGTTCTGCCACTCAACACGCAACGCCTTCAGAACTCGGCAGAAAGTGGGGAACGGAGTGTATAAATAAATAAATAAAAATAAACACTACCCTGCTATGTGCGGTTCCCTCTGTCTACCCTGCTATGTGCGGGATACAGCGTAAAGATAAAAAAGAAGAATCTTTTTTTAGAAAAAATGTACAAATTTTAACGTAACGGGATTTGAACCGGCGTCTGTTGGACGGTTTCTAAAAACTTAGTATACTTTATTTATATTCATATTGTGGGTGAATATGACATTTATAATTACTGTAATATGTTTTTACTCAACAAGTGTTTGACGATACTGGGGCACGGTAAAACTCGAATCAGTTGTTTGCACCTTGCATTTGTAATTACTCTGTATTAATTAATCTAGTACTAGAATAAATAAAATAATAGTTTGCCTATTGGAGAATTGCTCTAGCTTCACACTGCAGCTTGCCAGGGCAGGCAGAGGGAACCTAGGGATCTATTGTTAAGACACTCAATTCCTATTAAGACATTTCCGTTTCCGACTTTCCACCGACTTTCTTGATGCATTGCTGTATTATAAGGAAATGAAAATATTAAATTTATTCCTCTGAATAAGAATCGATCTTACTACCGTCATTTCTATAGTCGTACGTCTATGCACCTGCGCTACGATGACGTCAAAAGATTGAATGTTAAAGTTGAAACGTAGTTTTAGATCCCACCACTTTGAGCGTGTCCAATTTGAGCAGAGAGTTTTAACTCTATTTCAACGAAATATTTGATACTGTTCTTGCCTAACCTACTTTGAAGGAAAAAGTGTGAAGCTAAATAAAATATTAAAAACAACTACTCCACCAGATGGTTGACAATGACACGGTTAGATTTATAATTAAGATCAAGAGAATGGAAGAAAAAGCCGATGGACTTTCAATCTGATAAGCGTTCCTCGTCGACCTTTCACATTTTATTTACGAAATATTTTAGCTTGAATTTTTTATGTTACAGTTGTGACTTTTCACAATAATGTCTAATTAAAGCATTCAATAATTGTAATTTTGGGGTATTTAGTTAATAAAGAAAAAAACAAAAACTTAAATAATTAAGACACTTTTGCCATAATTTTCAGATATTGCATATTAAGAAGCCAATACAAATAAATACAGCACCGTTTTCCTTACCAGAGCGATGAAACGACAGTAAAATATAATTATACCCCCGAGTGCGGATCGAACCTACAACCGTAACGGCTCTAGATGCTGTTCCACTGCACAACCGCATCATTAAAGCTATTGGTTATTGCTTTAAACTAAAGGTGAATCTATTGACCTACCTATAGGTATAACTAACATACTTACAGAATATGTAATAAAAAATGGTATAATAACATAAAAGTGAAAGACGAATCGCTTATTGAAATATTTATTTTAGGCGTCGTATCAAAATAAAATCAGCAGATCTCTAAAAGGATTACGATTTTCTCATGAATTCTTGAAGATATTTAACTGAAATTAATAAGAACAATTCATAATTTTACAGCCAGTCCTTGCTGCTGCTTCTATAGTGCTAGAGCAGTTGTTTTATTTCCATTCAATTTGAAGCAAATTCGAACTACTACACTTGAACGAGAAAATGAAGACCACTTTACGAAATACTACTATAGAAAGTCATTTGTCTGTTTTTTACAAAACATAATATTAAAACTTACTTACAGTCCATATTAAAGCTGAATAATAAGATATTCATCAAACATAATGAAACGCCGGCGGATATTTTCCTAAGTTTAAGACACCACAAATTAAGCTACATTAGAGGTTACGCAGCAGTATAAGGGTGTGACTGTAACGCGACGGTTGTGATTTCGATCCCCACCCGAAGAAGTGAAATATTTATTTACGTTTATATTTCCATGCGCTCGCTCTGGTGTCGGAGCAAAGCGCGGCATTGAGTTCTGCCACTCAACATGCAATACCTCCAGAATACGGTGGAAAGAGGGGATCGGAATGTCTTAATACTAGGTTCCCTCTGCGTACCCTGTTGTATGTGGGATACAGCGTGAAGCTAATTAGAGGTTGCATTTGAGCTTAGTCAAAATAATATACCTTGAAGCCTTCACTGCGCAGTGGAATAGCTTCTGACTATAAACTTGGTGATTGTGATTCGATTATTACACGAGGGGTTGAATGGAAATTAATACTGAATGAAATAAAATTTACTCATCATCATTTTCCTTCTCAAATAGCATGCATTGTATTTGGAGACCTGAGACACTAAATGCCGTTCACTCTTTCCTGCTATATGCTGGAGAAAGCGTAAATTTAAAAAATCCTATTGGTTATTAATTCCTGTTGTATATTCTAAGGTTGAGTTATTACAATAGATTAAATGAAAATATTATTTCGGAATGAATTTGGATGTGTATGTGGGCGTACCTTGTTATTATATAAATTTTGCGAAATTTGTTATTATATAATGTTACAGTAGATACTATTCACAATTTTGTGAATTAATGCATTCAATAAATGCAATCTTAGGGCATTTGGTTAAGATGGAAAAATATACAAAAGAAAAATTAAAATAATTAATATTACAGGTTAAGAGACTTATTCACATTATATTGGTTTAAATTAGATATTTAATATATGCAGGAAAGTGAGATCCGAAATATTTATCAACAAAAATCAGAGTCGGGCTTGCGCACGAAGTCACGTTTGTTCCATGGCAGCCTATACCCTTAAACATTTATTTATTTTGTCGATTTGTATATTTTTTATAACGGGAAATACAGCATCTGTGAAAAATCATGGTTCGTGAGATACAGCCTGCGGACAGAAGAACTGATAAACAGCGGAGTTTATACGGCCTCGTTTTACTCTTTGGATACGAAACCCTAAAATACATGATATTTAATTATACTTTTTTTCATTTATCACTTAATAGATAGAAAGAGTAAAATAATACACTTTTTATCTTAAAAGAGAGTTTTAGAGTAAAAAATTTAACTTTATCTTTGATTGATTATGTTTTGTGTTATCTATAGTAATAATTATCTCCATCAATATGCTATGGGAACACTGTACTTTGACTTGAACGGCAGCCATGTTATATGAAGCTTTAGCATTAAAGGCGAATGTTAGTGCACTGATCATTGTAAAGGGGTCCCTGCAGCCCACACTTATGTTACAAGTCCCAGGCACTACTCTTAGCTCAAGAGTTTTGGCATTTGCCGTAAATTCTCTGAATCATATTAATGAATTATCTAATTAAATCAACCCCTTGAGAGACATGTCGTAGGTTATTGTAGGTTTGATTCCCCAATTAAGTAAATAAATTATTTAATATTCTTATTTTAGGAAATGAAACAATTAAATAATTGACACCCCAAAGTCAGAGTTGAACCAACTACGTTGTGCCACTGCGCCATAACAGCCTCTACTAAAATATTAAATTAATATCATATTTAAATTAAAATTAAGTCTATTTATTATCCTTAATGAACTCTACAAAATTATTTTATAAGATATCTCAACGAACATTAGTTCACTCATCACATGGAATCCTCCATAAGATTTTGTAGGTCGTATTAAGACATCAATAAAGAGCTAATGGCTAACGAAGGTGGCAGTAATAGTCCCTCAAGTGAAATGGCTACAACAAATGACGGTGGGGTAATCTTCCAACTCGAAATAGTACTTCGAATAAATATTCAATAAAAATACAATGAAAGTTTCTATGTGATTTTGTGGGTGAGGCCAGTAGTGGTGCAGAGCTACAAACATATGAATGTAAACACGACAGTGTGTGGGTTCGATTTTCACTCGAGAAAATAAAATATTTTATATTTTCATTTGGTCGCTCTGGTGTTGAGGTGAAGCGCGACTTTGACATCCGCCACTCAACACGTCAATGTATAAGCAAAAGCTTGCCTCGACACCAGAGAGCAAAAATTAAATTTATAAATGAATGGGAAATATGAATAGGAAATGAATTCCTTGAATGGAAATTGAAACCATAACCTGTAGTGTTTACAATCACGTTTGAGCCCCTGCGTCACGACTGGCCACCTTAAAGCAGAATATACTAAAATTCGAAATCTATTTCAATTGAATCAAAAAGGCATTCTTATGTAAATACCGCCCTACTACTATTAGCATATTATATTTCATTTAACTTCGAAATGTATAGAATTCTGGCTTCGGTCATAAATCTTACTATTACTCCCGACCATTAAGGGAACGTTTCGCACATTTCGAAGAGACGTAAAATAGCTCAAGAAACGTTGAACGACATTTGCCTTTGCCCGATGTTAATGTTCTATTCGTTAAGCTGAGCGGATTTTTAAAAAAATCACGGAAAAAGAAATAACAATCATACGATATATTTTTTTTAATAAAGTAAATATGTGAGAATTCTATGACGGTCATAGGGGCTATGGACCATCTTTTACATAATTTGTATTCAACAAATTTGTATTCAATAAATTGTAGGACCTCAAATTTGTGATAACTCGTCGCTAAATATTGCTCGTGGAATAGCGGCCATCTCCTCGCGATGTAGATTCTACTACCTTTGAACTGGTCAATAATCTTCGGTTTACTGGCGTAAACATGACTCGAGATATCCCCAGAAAAAAAATTGGTGAGATCCTGGTTTTGGGCGCCCACGGGCGAATGTCCTTTCGACGTGATACCTGTTTTCCACTAGGCATTTCATCTGTGGAAAACCTCTATCACCCTGCTAAAGGCTGATTGGAATTATATACCCATACTCCCAATCCTGACAGGATTGGGAGTTGAAACAAGATCATGCTGTTGTGGGTTTTAAAATTACGCAGTTTCGAAAAGAAAATATGTGTAAAATTTGTGTATAGCGATTATAACTTACTGTTAGCCTGCCCATCACTCACCTCTAAATTTTATTGACAGCATCCTTTGTTCATACTGACCTAGGAGGACCCGCTGATTTTTGAATCAGTGTCTAATTCGTTTTGACTTTTGATCCATGATTTGATTACACTTCCGCTAGGGTATTAATTTAGATCGTGTAAATAAAAAATATCCTGTATATATTTTCTTTATGACTTGTGTAGTATTTGATGACCGTAATTTAAATGTTGGACATTGCATGTATGTATTAAACAAGACCGTTCGAAATAGAGGGTTGGAAGTGTGTCAATAAAATCAGAGTGTTTTATAATGAAGGTTCTAAGGTGAAGCTAAAAAACTACATATAATCTCTTATCGCACTAACTATATACACATATAAACTTATTACAA
This sequence comes from Heliconius burneyi, assembly GCA_018247715.1. NCBI lineage: Eukaryota > Metazoa > Arthropoda > Insecta > Lepidoptera > Nymphalidae > Heliconius > Heliconius burneyi. Next base: position 6,879 of record DWGR01000367.1, on the reverse strand, counting down.
ACTAGTCCTTTTAATACTAGCGACTTATACGGCTTTGCCCGCTCTTATTGTTTAATCGTTTCTTTAAATAAGGCGTATATATAATTCTGATATATAAGCTCTCTGTAGTGTAATTTTTTTTTCAGCTTCACACTGTATCCCGCACACAGCAGGATAGGTAGACGGAAACTACTGTTAAGACACTCCCTTCCCCACTTTCTGCCGTATTCTGGAGGTATTGCGTGTTGAGTGGCAGAACCCAACGCCGTGCTTTGCCTCGATGCCGGAGCAAAGAAATGAAAATATATATTTAAATAAATATTTCATCTCCTCGAGTGGAGTGGAGTATCATAAATGTAATACAAACGGCAAGATGTTAATATATAGATAGTTCCGTAGAAACGTCGCCACTCGACCGACGGCAATAACCGTTGATCTTAATTACTACACCTGTACGAGAAATCGATGTATGTGGATATAAGACATATGTATATATTATGGAAACATTAAGGTTCAGTACAAATATTTGATAGTTTTTAAGAAAACATAAAAAATTGAACGTATAGCTTAGTGGTTAGACCGTTTGGACGGTTTCCAAGAAACGCGGGTTCGAATCTTGCTACGTTTCAAAACTTTTATACGTTTTCTAAAAGTATTTTTATTTCTAAAGTATGGAATAACACTTTAAATATGATAAAATGTTGCAAAAAATATACAAAGTAAATGGCTAGTATATAATATGAAGTAAATGTAGTTATTAAAAGAAATAAAAAATTTATTAAGGTAATTTGTTAATCTCTACCAATCGAACTTTTCAAATAGATATTTTTAATATAAGAAAACCCAGCGGCTACAGTAAATTTTATGGTAAAATGTATAATATTCTGGACCTTTCGGCGCTAACGGTGAGTCATTACCGCACTTATATATGAAATGGATTGCCTAAGATTTCTACGTGGTAAAATGTTCGGCTGTTAACACCAAATGGGCTTAGAACAAATTGGAAAATGGCCCTTTTCTCAGCAAAATATATAAATGTCCTAGATATAAATGTCCTATTTTAGTTAATTTAGATATAGGTCCTGGATTCGAATCTAGATTGAGGTTAAAATGATCAAATTTATCTATTAAATAAATTTCTTTCTATTTTGGTTTGTAATATTTTATACTACCCTACTCTGAAACATACATTTTTATACTCTTTCATAATTATTAGTCCGTCATGGCGCAGCGGCACAATGGTGTGACTGTAACGCGATGGTTGTGGGTTTGATCCCCACTCGAGGAAGTGAAATATTTATTTACGCTTATATTTCCATTTTCTTCGCTCTGGTGCCGAGGTAAAGCGCGGCATTGAGTTCTCTCACTCAACACTCAATGCTTTCAGAACTCGGCAGAATGTGGGAAACGGAGTGTCTTAACACAAGGTTCCCTCTATCTACCCTGCTGTGTGCGGGATATAGCGTGAAGCTGATTCGATTTTTATAATTATTAAATTAAATTTTTAATTTTATTGATAGCTAGTAACATTTACGTTCCTTAAAGAGGCTATTGTGCCGCAGCAGCATAGTTTCTAACTGTATACGCGATGGTACAAATCCCATTCGGGAGAACGAATTGGTTAAATTTTCCTGGCTAAGCGGGTGAAGTCACGAGCAGATCCGTAGTATATAACAAAAATATTAAATTGCAATCTAAATAAGAAAGTAAAAAATGTATCAAAATATAAAATTGGTTTTAAATAACGTTCCGAGGCAAGATTGAATTTAAACAAAACGCCTTGGGGAGCTTACAACTTTTGTTTCTGCTAAAACAGTTAAAATAGTCCATTAAATGTTAGAGCAACGGCTCCGCAGGTAAGCTCGCCTGGAATGTTCCTCAAAGTACGACTAAGCTTTTGATACGAGGCCCCAACGTAATTGCAACTTGCATTGGTTAACCAAAGAATATAGAATAGGTGGAATAATAAGATTGTTATGAAAATTCTTGTTATATTAAAACAGAATTCATTCCTCTGAGTGAGAATCGAACTCACATTCGTCGCATAACAGTCACACCGCTGCGCCGCAACCTATTTTTAGACAACATTATTAAATTAACTTCCTTTTTACAACCTGCCACTCCTGTGAAGGCAAGATTTTAAAATCTGTAACGGATATCCCTAATGCAGTTATAATTAAACTCGTGCGGCACGCGAAGCGTTTAATTCTAGTAAAGCGGCTATTACGATTTTTTTGATAAAGTTGGAATATATTTTTTGTGGTGAACTCATGAGTGAAAAGCGATGACAAGTTTTTTTTTCAATAAAAAGGTAGTTTTTTGTTTTGAATGTAAAGAGAGTGAACGTAACGTGACGGTTGTGATTAATTATAATATACATACCAATATTAATATTTTCATTACTTTGCTCTGGCATTACGATAATAGCGCGGCGTTTAGTTCAGCTACTCAACACGCAATGGCCTGAAGAATTCTGCGGAATTTGGGAGATGGAGTGTCTTAACTTTATTTTCCCTTTACCAGCTGCTTAAATATATTAGATATTTAGTATATATATTAGATGTAAAAATTATATAATATATATAAGATATTTAATTGTAAGTGAATATCTTTGTATTCTTATATTCCTTCATACTAATCTTCCGTTTTATATATATAGTGTTTTTGTCAGCACTCTAAATGAAACCACAGTTATAAGTACTCTTTAAAAGCCAAATATAATTATATTCTTTTCCCCAAAAGTGAAATAGATTTTTTTAAGCAAAATGAATAATAAAATTATCTTTGTAAAATAAAAGCCCATTTGTTAAGGACGACGCGCGCACACCTATCCTATCAAACCCTAACCTATCAAAGGGACACCGCCGCACACGTCTCATTCCGAAATCGGGTCGTAGGCATTGACCATAAAGTTCAAAGTTGTATAACCTTTAGTAGTATTTTTGTAGTAGTATGTGTTATTGGTATCTATGCCTAACTGTATCATATGAAATACAGATATGGATAAACCTTGTGAAACGGAAAAACGGTTGTGGTATCTTAATTAATTTCTTTAGGGTTATGAGTTTGAAATATTTTACCCTATTTGCTGGAAATGTACCGCTGACGCTTCCAGCTTATATATACATATAATGTAAATATTATATTGATTTTAATTTTCTTTTTTTAAGTAAAGGCTATTTTGAACTGGATCATTTTTTCACATGCATTCTCTTATTGTATAAAATTATCTCTTTTTTTATCGTACAACCTCCCTCGTGTCTTTTCCACACGACACGAAGTTGGCGAAGTGATATTCTCCATTTCACAATGCTGTATAAATTCTAAAACTCACTTAAAAAATTGTTTTTAAAATAGAATTATTTACAACGCTATAGAGTTTAAAGGTAAAGTACCCGTATATAGTATTAGAGTCGCATAAATTAAAAGGTTTTCTAATAAGATTCTTAAAATGGTAGGTAAACTTAGTGAATATTTTAAAGAGAGAAGAGAGAGAGTTCAACTTAACTTATATAAAATATATATATTCTCATCAGCAGACTAAATAAAGCACTAATATTGTAAATAAGAAAGTTTTTAGGTTGAATATTTTTTGTTGTTACCAATTTCACGCAAAAACTACTAAACGGATTTAGATGAAACTTTAGAGCTTATATACAAGAATAGCACATATGCTACAATTTATGTAAAGATATCGTTTAATTTGGCTTTATTACGACAGTGAGATTAATCAGGTTAGTAATAAGAAAGAAAAAACATTCCCCCGAGCGGAGATCGAACTCACAACCCATCTCTTACAGACGGTCCATTGCTTCACGAAGGCTTTACAATGTTTATTGTTATTTATATTATAAAATATTAATTTTATTGGACTATAAATATACTGTGGACGTTAGCCTATTTTGATACAATCTACGTAATGGTTGTAAAATTGACTCTATAGATTGATTATATTTGAAAGAGCCTTCATAAAAATAATATAAAAGCCTGTTAATGTCCTTGTGCCCTAACAAAGTTTTATTGTTATATGTTTGAATATTTTAAATCGTAGATTCGTTTCCCATTTCGATAAATATTTAAACTATAAGCCCAAGGGTATACGGTACTTTAAAAGTGGCAAACAGAGTGTCTTAACACTAAGTTCCCTCTGTTTATCCTGCTTTATGTGGAATATAACGTAAAGCTGATTTGATTTTGATTAAACGTAACAGTTGCAAATTCGATTCTGAATGAATTATTTTTGTGTACTCGCTCTCCCTCTGGTAATAAGATAGAACGTGATACTGAGTTTCACTATTCGAAACGCAATGCCTTGAAAATTATCGTGGAGAACAGAGTGTCTTATTACTAGGCTCTCACTGTCTACCTATACAGCATACAATATAAAGCTTTAAAAAATTTAAATAATCATTAGGAATAATAAAAAAAAATTAATAAGAAAATAAAAATTATTACTAACATTATAAATAACATTTTTTTAACTTCACGAAACATCGCGCATATAGCAAAGTAGGCTAAGGGGACCTCGGAACCTACTGCTTAGACACTCCGTTTCCATTAATAGTATTCCTTTCCCCACTTCTGTCTGCCAAATTCTGAAGGCATTACGTGTTAAGTGGCGGAACTCAACGCTGACGTTTGCCTCGTTACCAGATCGAGGAAATACAAATATTTAGTACTTCATTTCATCGAGTGAGAATGGAACCCACAACCTATCGCGTTTACAATCGCACGCTTGTACCCCTGCGCCACAATAGGCCTCATTAATAATAAGAAATACTTTAAATATATTAGAATTCGATGGCTCTCCATTTTTGTATATAATTTTAACAATGTTACCCTCACACGCTTCGCAAACTCATTTTTCTACTTAAACCCTTTGAACGTCCCAAACGTGTTTGATTAACGGAAGTCAATTTTCCGTTAAATTCCAAAGTCACGATAGCAATGCGTTTCGCCAATTAACACGCTTGAGAAACGTAGATTCTCTCTGCATACCGTGCTTTATACAGGATCCAGCATTAAGCTAATTCTAATTTTTGTAATATTGGGCTTACACAATAAAAATGCATAAAGCATTTAAAATTCCATTTAGATAGTTACATTCACGCAATGTCGAAATATATACTCGTAACACAAGGACAGACGAACAAGAAAGTTTGTGGTAAGTAGATGGCTTCCGTTCTTTTTAATTTATTTTTTTATTTTTATCAGCTTCACGTTGTATCCCGCACACAGCAGGGTAGGCAGAGGGAACGTTATATTAAGAACTCCGGTCCCGACTTTCTACCGAATTCTGGAGGCATTGCGTGTTGAGTGGTAGAACTCAACTCCGCGCTTTGCCTCGGCACCACAGCGAAGAAATTGAAAAATACATTTTAATAGATATATCATTTCCTCGAGTGGGGATCGAACCCACAACCAGTGATGGTATTTACATTTACACTCTGTGCCTCTGCGCCATGACTGGCTTTTTTTTCATTTTGGTGTACGGAATTCTAAACATACTACTAGATCCCTAATTACTTTCATTCCATTATAAATAGGATATTTATCATCCTAAGCAATACTTTAAAGGAATGGAAGTTTCGTAGCTAACATCTAAAAATGACGGCTGTTATTCAATTTTTGCACTAATTTTAATGGAAATTTAAAGTTGAGCCAATTTCTAGTCGACGAGAGCTTTTCTCGTGGATCTCGGACGATCCTTTGTTGCTTGCTTAAATATTATTCTTTGAACATCTTTTATTGTTGCATTAGGAAGTTTAATTTTATAAAAATTACATTTATTTTCTTCAGAAATGGCAAATTTTACATAATACATGTGTCACTTCAGCATTTATTTTTATTTTAGGTAACCTGGTAACGTAGCGTTAAGTCCCGCACTTTCCGTCGAATTCTTGAGGCGTTGGGTATTGCGTGGCAGAACTCAACGCCGTACTCTGTCTCGTTACCAGAACGAGAAAAAAGATTTATAAAATATTTCAATTGCTCGAGTTGGAATTGAACCTACACCCTGCCGTGTTAACATTTGCACCCGCGTGCCTCAGCGCTAAGACTGGCCTCAAGTAGATAAAAACGTCTACGTTCAAAATTCCAAAAGAAACTTATAAACATTTGACCTTTATCAAAAATGTAGGATGAAAACTCATACTAATGCGTGGGATGGTTAATAAATTTAGAAGTGAATGTTGCAATGCACTGAAATAACTTTAAAATACTCCTACCACTTTAGTTCTAAGTAAAGTAAGAATACATATAATATACAGATAGAAAATATATTATACATAAGATCTTTTTATTAAGTATTCTCAAATTATTTTATACAGTGGGATCCATCGCACACGTGTGAACTTTGTGTGTTCGATTTCCACTTGGAAAAATTAAATATTTAACATTGTCGTTTCTTCGCTCTAGTTACGAGGCAAACTTCCGGCGTTGAGTTCCATCACTCAACCCACAAAGCCTCAAGAATTTTACGGAATATATAGAACACAGTATATTAACCCTAAGCTCCCAGGTTTCCATTATATGTGAAATATAGGTTAAAATACATTTTCTATATATATACATTCTTTACATTATTTAACAATAATGTACAACGAAGAGTAAGCGTGAACAAACTAAATTATCTTCATACTTTAGCGGTAAGTTATTGTATCAACTTCAGTGCCATGCTTCATTACACTAGATATATGTTAGAAGCTTACTTGTACATATTTGATATTTGTGTAGCGTAACTTATGGCTTATTAGATTTAGATCACCCTTTAATTTTTTTTATTCATCAGCTTTATCCCGCACACAGCAGGGTAGGTAGAGGGAAACTAGTATTAAGAGACTCCGTTTCCCACTTTCCGCCGAATTCTGGAGGCATTGCGTGTTGAGAAGCGGAACTCAA